>LR749495.1:267373-307438 GCA_902729485.2 Mus minutoides
AAAAAAAAAAAAAAAAAAAAAAAAAAAAAGTGCCTACATTGGGCCTGGGTGGAAGCTGAGTGGTAGGCCGTATGTATAGCGTTCCATCCTCAAGTGTGTGACTGAAGAAAAGTGAAATAAAGAAGCCTTTTCAGGAAGTCTGGACTTGGTGGCGTACCCCTTTAATCCCAGAACTCTGAAGGCAGAGGCAGGCAGATCTGTGTGAGTTTAAGAACAGCCTGGTCAATAAAGCAAGTTTCAGGTGAGTGGGGGGTCACACAGTGAGACCCTGTCTCAAACAAGCAGACCCTTTTGTAGAATAGAGTTTGTAAGGCTTTGGTAGACAAATAGATTAAGGTAGAAATAAGAACCATCTGAGCCTGCTCCAGTTCACTCTGTTGTGTAGAATTGCTGCTTTCAGGCTGTGCAACACTTTGACCACACTGAGGCTAAGTTCCAAGGAAAAATGACTCTACGACATGTTCACACAAGTCAACAACTGCTGTCTGCTGGCACACCAGGATGTAGGAAGTGATAAATCATTCATTTTGTGTGACTAAACAATGCTTCCTGCCTGTGACTGTCAAATCAAAGCGGAGACTGTACTTGTGAACTTACCTGTTGCATCAGGTATAACCCCTCACATGGCACTGTACAGATACACCCACTGTGTATATTCCCCCATTATGGCCAATCACTTATCATGAGCCTCATCTAAGAAACTGGCTGAAGTGAAAGACTGTTCTGAGACTCCAAGTGCAACTTCTCTATCCTGTGGTGCTCTGTCCACTTCAGATCAACAGCTGAAATGGCCAGACACCTTGGCCTGTACTGAACGCTGAGCCGGAACAGCTGTGTCTGTGTCTAGTCAGCCCCTACAGGGTTGAGATTGTATCAGTTCAACTTCAGGAGAGCTTCCCTGAACTCAGCAGCATCTATAACCCCTGTGGCCATTCTGTAATTGGTATAAATATATTATTGTATGACAGGGTGATGCACACATCTAAGAGTTAATACTATTCACTAATCCTGGCATTAAAGGACCTGTGATTGCTAGGATCGTGAACTCAGAACTACTTGTAAAGTTGCAGCCAATGAAACGGACGTAGCTCTGAGAACGTATTTGCATAAGAGGAAATCCAGGTGCTGCTGGATATGACCTTAGAAGAGGAGAGGAAGTTTAACCTGGCTACTGGGATACACAACCTTCTTCGGTGGGGCAGATGGGAAGTACAGGGCTACATGTGCCGGGACATGAGGTCTGGGGAAAGGGAGAGTGATCCCACTCCTGCCGATCTCAGGAAGAGGTTTCTGGGGTTTGGACATGCTTTGACCCCATTCTTGCTCCTGGTTCCACAGGAAGAAGGATCCTCAATTGAAGAATTACCTCCATTAGATTTTCTCCGTTAAATTGGCCTGTGGGTGTATCTGTATATTCTTGATTGCTAATTGATATAGGAGGTCCCAGTCTACTGTGGGTGGTTCCATTCCTAGGTAGGAGGGCCAGAGCTGTATAAAAAAGGTGGCTATCTGACAATGAGCCTGGCAATAACCTGGTAAGAAGTTATTCCTTAATGGTTTCTGTTCAAATTCTTGCCTTGAGTTTCTGCCTTAGCTTCCCTAGAGAATGCACTGTAATGTATAAGATGAACTAAACCCATCCATCTCAAATTGTCTTTAGTAATGATGTTTATCACAGGGACAGAAAGCCAACTAATACACATTATAAAAAATTTAGCAAGTCTGGTCTACAGTGTTTAAGTTTCAGGACAGCAAGGCCTATACAGAGAAACTCAGTCTCAAGAAACAAACATAAAAGAACTTAGCACTATAATCAATTATTGTATATATCCAATAAGTATATGTCACCAAAGATAGCAAGATCTAGTCTTTAGTAAATTTGAGGCAAGGAACTAGATGTGTATATATTATACAAAATTATCTTTTTTTTTTTTAAGATTTATTTTATTTATTATATGTAAGTACACTGTAGCTGTCTTCAGACGGTCCAGAAGAGGGCGCCAGATCTCGTTACAGATGGTTGTGAGCCACCATGTGGATGCTGGGATTTGAACTTATCACCTTTGGGAGAGCAGTCGGGTGCTCTTACCCGCTGAGCCATCTCACCAGCCTCACAAAATTATCTTTAAGCTGAATTGCCATCTTCAAGAATTCAGGTGTGCCCAAGGCCAAAAGATGAGCACAACTGAACTTGTTGACTGCTAACATTCCCTCCGGGAAGGAGGGGTGGGAACACCATAGGACCCTCACCTGAGCATCCAGCCACTCCTCCCAAGCACTTGTATGCAATTTTGTCCAAATTGTGGCGTTAGGGAGGAGCTCCAGTACCCAGCTTGGGAAAGACTGGGAAGGAAGCTTCATCTGGCCAGCCACAGGCAAGCTTTCATCCATGCTGGGTGCAGACCTAGGGTCACCAAGGCTCCTAATCGTAATTCTTCATGTATGCTTTGTAAGTAACTCTAAGAAACACATAATAGGTTCCCCAGGGTAGACTATGGTAGAATCAATCTTTGTTTTGTCATTAGAAACTTGTGGCAAGGGGAGAAGACATTGTTTAGATTTTCCCCACCCCAAGATGAGAATCGAGAATTCTATAGATGTGTGTGTGTGTGTGTGTGTGTGTGTGTGTGTGTGTGTGTTCAGAAAGTTCAGAAACAGTTTTGACTTTACCTTAATAAAAGAGAAAATGAGCTACACAAATTAATAAGGTAAAAGAGGGGGTCTAAGGATGTAGCTCAGTTGGTAGAGAGCTTTTCTAGTGTTCAGGAAACCCCAGGTTCCATCTCTAGCACTGCATAATCCCTGTGTGGGATATGGGATCATAATACTAGGGTAGTAGAAGTAGAGAGTCAGAAGTTCAGGGTCATCCATGACTACGTAGCTAATTTAAGATCAGCCTGGGATATGACACATGAAACATTGTCTTAAAAATAATTTTAAGGGGCTGGTGAGATGGCTCAGCGGGTAAGAGCACCCGACTGCTCTTCCGAAGGTGATGAGTTCAAATCCCAGCAACCACATGGTGGCTTACAATCACCCGTAACAAGATCTGACGCCCTCCTCTGGTGCGTCTGAAGTCAGCTACAGCGTACTTATGAAGAATAATAAGAAAGGAATCCTTGGACCGGAGAGACCAACCGGAGTGAGCAGGGTCGAGCGGAGCGAGTGGGGTCGAGCGGAGCGAGCAGGGTTGACCAGAACAAGGAAAAAAAATAATTTTAAGACTTTAATCCTAGCTCTTGTGAGGAAGAGTCAGAGGGGATCTGAGTTCAAGGTCAGTGCTGGGATTAAAGGCATGCGCCACCACGCCCGGCCCTAGCCAAGGCTTTATGAGACAGTTTCTTTGTATAGTCTTGACCATTTCTCCAGCCCCCAAGCTGGCTTTGAACTCACAGAGATGATCCACTTGCCTCTGTCTCTCAAGTTCTGGGATTAAAGTCATGCACCACCTGGTTAGAATTAGGTTTTGGAAGAAATGTAGAAAGTGGATTTGTTGGAGGCAGGGTATTGACACTTCTGTTATGAATTGCATTGCAAAAACAATTGCTTTACCGATTGAGTGATGTTCTAATGTGGAAAGTGTACATACAGGTGCACGCTGGCTGTTGGATGAAGGTAAAAGTGGGGGGGGGGTGGGCATGCTAACAGATGCAGCAGCACTAAGCCTGCAAGAGGGGACAAGTGCCACAGCGTTTGAGGTTTGCAGAGTTTGCTGACTTCCCTAGTAGCTATTTCCAAGGCTAACACTTGTGCTTAGGACTGCTTTGAGCATTGTATGCGTCCATGGAAATTAATGAGTTTGAAATGGGACTACTTGGAGTTATTGATAGTGCTTGAGTTTTTGGTTGGTAGCTGTGGTTCCTTTAATTAGTTGTGTGTGTGTGTGTTGTTTGTTTGTTTTTGTTTTTTAAAGGATTCTATTTGTTGAAGTGTGGACGACGGCTGTGGAAAGGGCCCTGGTACAGAATGATGTAAGGCCTCATTCATGCTAATTCAGAACCAGGACACAAGAAATGCACATGCACGCAGATAGACACCTTATAGTTTGGCCCATAGGTCAGGTATGCCTAGAATCCCCATGCTGTAAAGATTCCTACACTGGGCTGGGCGTGGTGGCGCTCACCTTTAATCCCAGCACTCGGGAGGCAGAGGCAGGTGGATTTCTGAGTTCGAGGCCAGCCTGGTCTACAAAGTGAGCTCCAGGACAGCTAGGATTGCGCAGAGAAAACTTGTCTTGAAAAAAAAACAGAAAGAAAAAAAAAAAGATTTCTATAACCCAATAAAGTCTACAGGAACCACAAAGCAGGTACTGCCCATATGGGTTTTGCTGGGAGCCAGGCTGACGTCTCCTCAGAGAACACTGAGCTGTAGCCAGAATAGGAACCTGACCTGACCATGCACACGACAAGAGCACAAACAGACTATGCCAAGTTTTTACTACTGGCAGCAGTATGTGCAGGTTCCTACTGGAAACTGTCCTGGAACTTACAGAGATCTGCCTGCCTCTGCCTCCTGAGTGCCAGGTGGGATTAAAGGCTTGTACAACCATGCCCAGATAAATTTGTTATTTTTTAAATTTATTTATGTTATTTATATGAGTATACTGTTGCTCTCTTCAGATATACCAGAATGGTTGTAAGCCACCATATGGTTGCTGGGAATGGAACTCAGGACCTCTGGAAGAACACTTAGTGCTTTAACTGCTGAGCCATCTTTCCAGCCACAAATTTGTTATTTTTATGTCATGAAATTTCTTACCAATTACTCTGTTCAAATTTCAGATACAATCAATGTAGTTATTCACTTCAAGAGAACATGTTAGTCTAATATGATTTTTTTTTTTATATACACCCATTTCAGCTTAGTGGTTGTCTGGGTAGTTCATTCTAAAATCCTGCTTCAAATGAATTAAATCCCTTGATTTCTAGTTGCAAGTTCTAGTCACTTCTCAAAAAACATGGCCTAGAGGTACACACCAGTAGTCCCAGTACTTGGGGCTACATACATACATATATACATCTCAGGAAAAAAATCCCCAACAATAAAAAAAAATTTTTTTTTTTTGGTTTTTTCGAGACAGGGTTTCTCTGTATAGCCCTGGCTGTCCTGGAACTCACTTTGTAGACCAGGCTGGCCTCGAACTCAGAAATCCGCCTGCCTCTGCCTCCCAAGTGCTGGGATTAAAGGCGTGCGCCACCACACCCCGAAAAATATTTTTTAATTTAAGAAAAAGTTTTATTAACCAGTTTTCTGTCAAATTTCCATTTTTTCCATGAAATTTTAAATTTTCCATTGTTTTGTGGGGTTAACCAGAAGACACCATAAAAATTCTTACAATGTAATTTTTCAGCCCAGGAATAATGGATTTTTTTTTGAGAAGTTAGATGTTTTCATGTACACTTCATCTTTAATTCCCTCTTCCAATGTTTGTTTTGTGCTTCTAATGTTTGTTTGAGGTTCCCTGCCCCCCACCAGGGGAAAGGCAAACATCTGTAGGACTAATTAAATCATGAATTCCAGCAATGTGACATTTCTTTTCTTTTGTTCCAAACTTTATTTTTTTTATGTAACCCATACACCATACAATTCATCTTTGCACAGTTGTAGGCTTAAATTTCTCAAGACCTACTTTAATATAGTGCTTCCACCTGCCTTGTAGCTCACCTACCAAAGGTAGGGAGGAAGATGGTTAACAGGGCAAGGGGATGTGGGCCTGTTTAGAAGTAGTTCTTTGGAGTGATTCCAATCTTCATTGTCAGCAGTCCAGTCCACTAGCAAAACACCAAACCAATCAGCAGCAGCAGCAGCTGGGTCCTTCTCCACTGATCAGCCTGAGTCTGAGGAGGCGGCAAGAAGCCTCAGCAACATCACAAGAAGTTCTACTCTGTGCACTTCTCCCTGTGAAGTCAGACAAGTGAAGATCAGTGAAGAAAGCAAGGCCAGCCAATGCCAGAGCATCCTCAGCGAAGCCCAACGAAGACCAGCGCTGTTCACTGTCCGTTAGGCTATGTGCAAACATCACATGTCCTCTCAAGCAAGCATCAGCTCCAGCAAAGCATCCCAGGCTCTTTCACAAGACAGCTTCCAGAAAAACAGCTCATGATACAACTTGGTCTCCAAAGAAACCAGATGTTTCCATGTCCCACCGTACACAGTCAGTGTTTTCTACTATACTGGAGTTTAGCAGCCACTATTACTACCTAGTTCTAGAACCTTTGTCACACCCAAAGAGAACATTTGTGTCCATGAATAAGTCACTCTAGTGGGCAGTGTTGGTGCATGACTTTAATCCCAGCACTGGGGAGACAGATGCAAACAGATCTCTTGAGTTCAAAGTCAGCCTGGTTTACCGAGTGAGTTCCAGGACAGCCAGGGCTACACACTCCAACTCCTTCGTAAAGTAGCCTTCTAGTTCCAGGCAGGCATGGGTATGCACATCCTGTCTCTAGAGATTTTCCAGTTTTAGACATTTCTCCTGAATTGTCATATACACTATACACATATACATATACACTGTACAATCTGTAGCCTTGTGCACCTGATTCTTTCGTCACGTGTGTCAAATTTATCTCATAGAATATAACAACACTTTTTGTCCAGTTGTATGATTTCCTTCATTGTATTTATCAATTCACCAGTTGACATTGAGGTATTTCTAATTTGAAAATTATTACATTTATTTATATTTGCTTTTGTGTGCCACAGCATGTGTGTTAAAGTCGGAAGACATTGGTTTTCCTCTTCCATCCTGCAAGTTCCAGGGATTGATCTCAGGTCATTAGGCTTGGCGACAGCCCTTTTACAAAACTAAGTCATTTATACTTTTTGTCTATTATGATGTTCAGGGTTTTAGAGGGACGTGTTTTGGAGGGGGTTGGTTATGTACCTAGTAAAGTTGAGATTATACATGGGACTATGTTAGCCCATTAGGAAGCTGTCAAAGTAGGAGCTGGAGAGATGGTTCAAAGGCTGTGAGCACTTGCTGCTGTTCTTCCAGAGGATTCTGGTTTTAATGCCAGTACCACCATGGCAGCTTGCAAATACATGCACATGTACACAGGCATATGTAGACAGACACACATGTACACACAAGCACATACACACAGGCATGTACATGTGCACACAGGCATACACAGACATGCACATGTACATACAGGCACATGCCACATGTAAATACAGGCACATGCCACATGCACACACAAGCACATGTGTACATATGCACATACACACATGGCCACACAGACATGTACATGCACGTACAGGCCCATACACAGGTATATACACACAAACAGGCACATGCACCCACAGGCAGTGGCACACAGGCACATGCACACAAATATATGCACACAGATACATATGTATCATATGTATATACATGTGCAGGCACATACACATGGATACACATGCATACTTGTACATGTACACAGACACATGCACACATACACAAATGTTTGTACACAGACATAGGTATGCACACACACACACACACACACACACACACACACACGTGCAGAACAGTGGCATAGACACTTTAGGAATGTGCCAAAGGGAAAGGTTCTCTGAGGCTGACAGTCAGTAGACTGTTCTCTGAACAATCTAACATTTGTCTTGAGGAACAAAGAAGCCTTTTGTCCAAGAGCATTTTCTTATCATTTTCTTATCTCTTGGTGACAGTCATTAGTCTCCACACCCTTAGGAGGTAGACATCATTAGGGACCTCCAAATATTCCCAAGACTCTTTGCTACTGACCTGTGATGTGGATGCCTCCCAGTACTTAGATTATCTGTTAAGACAGTTACTAAAATCTCCCACTAACCAGCATCTGCCCTTCCATTCTAGACTGCACTCTCTCTGTTATGAACTCCCACCATGCAAGTGATTGCTAAAATATTCAAGAGTTGGGACATAGCTTAGTGCTCAGCACGCATGTGTGACTTTTGCCAGGCTCTGGGCTCAGTCCCCAGCACTTAGACACACAAGAGAGATGTTGCAGAACATGTGAAAGATGGTTAAAGCAATAAGAGCTTTTGAGTTCCTCTTCCCCAGGCTCTGTCAACTCCCTCCACAGGCTGTCCACAGGCTCTTGTATACACTGTCACCGTATCCAGACTGTGTTCTTGGTACTAGACCACTGCCCACTGTGATATAAGCTCCTGGAAGGCTCTGTCTAGACTTTGTCTTTGTGTCTCCCATAACACGTTGATTTATACAATATGTATATATGTGTGTGTGTGTATATATATATATATATATATATATATAGTGTGTGTGTGATATAATAATATGTTAATGTTGAATATAACAAACATTTAATGACCTCTTTTTCTTCTTTTTTTCTTTTTTCTTCTTTTTTTTTGAGACAGGGTTTCTCTGTATAGCTGTGGCTGTCCTGGAACTCACTTTGTAGACCAGGCTGGCCTCAAACTCAGAAGTCCCCCTGCCTCTGCCTCCCAAGTGCTGGGATTAAAGGCGTGCGCCACCACACCCAGGCCCAGCTAATGATCTCTTCTTAATTTTCACTACTACTAAAACTTTAATTGAATGTGCCATCTTCCTTAATCACTATGTCCCCAAACAGGGACAAGTTTTAACAGACTCCTGTTTTACCCCATTTCTTTCTCTTCCTTTTTGCCCTGTTCCATTTCTCTTTTGAAAGTTTATTTTATTTTTTTAAAGATTTATTTATTATTTATTATATGTAAGTACACTGTAGCTGTCTTCAGACATTCCAGAAGAGGGAGTCAGATCTCGTTACAGATGGTTGTGAGCCACCATGTGGTTGCTGGGATTTGAACTTAGGACCTTTGGAAGAGCAGTCAGGTGCTTCTACCTGCTGAGCCATCTCACCAGCCCGAAAGTTTATTTTTTTTTCATTGTGAAAACGCTCTCTGCCTTTTACTGCTTCCGCCTCTTTCTTTCTTTCTTTCTTTCTTTCTTTCTTTCTTTCTTTCTTTCTTTCTTTCTTTCTTTCTCTCTCTCTCTCTCTCTCTCCTTCCTTCCTTCCTTCCTTCCTTCCTTCCTTCCTTCTTTCTTTCTTTCTTTATTTGTTTGTATCATAATTGCTGCCCCCCTCTATGTCCCCCTCCTACAAAGTGCTTCCCCTTTGCCTCTGAGAGGGTGGGGCCCCCTGGGTATGCCCCCAGCCTGGAACTTTAAGTCTTCAGGATTAGGTCTCTTCTCCCACTGATGCTGGACAAGGCAGTCCTCCTCTCCATATACATTGGGGGCATCAGTCCAGCCAGTGTATGCTCTTTGGTACAACTTGGTTTCTTCTGTCACCTGCTTCTTCTATTTTTGGCTTTGTCCTTGGCTCTTCAGCCTCCTGCCCTTAAGGTACAGGGCAGGATAAGATGGGGTGGAGCCCAGCTGAGGTAGGGGTGGAGTTACCTGTTCAGAGGCTGACTGAGAAGGGCCTGGGCTTGGAGGGTAGCAGGAACTGAAGTCTTTATGGCCTTCCCACCGGAGACCAGCCCCCTGGAAGGCAGATGGGAGCCTGTAAGGTCAAAAGCTGACCCCCACCCCCACCCCATTTCTGCTCCCTTGGTCCTCTCTGTTTCGAGTTTTACTCACAGTGGCTCTCTCCTTACTAATACCTCTCCCCTTCTTCGTCATTTCCCTTTTTTTCTGTCTTGTTAACTTTCTGTCAGTCTGCCCCACTTGGTGTTCTCCCCTGTCCTCAGACAAGTGTCCTCTGTCCTCAGATGCTAGTTAGCCTTTCCTCTCTGTTTACTGCTCGTTCCTGGAGTTTCCTCAACTTGGCTTTCTCATTCAGTCTGCTCTGCTCACTGCCCTGTTTCTCTTACCGTTTGAGAGTTTTATAAGGACTTGGGTTGAAGGCAGCACAGGCCCTGCCTTCCTCCACAGGCCTTGTTTAGGCTCCACTACATGAAGGTCTGTGCTGAAGAGATGGTTAATAAACACCAAAAGGGAAATTAGGTTGAACATTAAATGTAAGAGACTGACACTCTCTCCCTCTCCCTCCCTCCCTCCCTCCCTCCCTCCCTCCCTCCCTCCCTCCTTTAGCTTTTTCCTGCAATACAGTGGATACAGTTTGCTGTGGCTACTCTGAGGTATGTTTTTTTTAAGTCTCATATGACTGTTGAGATCTCGTGACCAGACTAGAGAGCTGTTCAGCTTTCCCCATAGTCCTGCTCCTGAGGACTGCAGTCTACTTTTTAGTTAGAAGTTCTTTCCCATGTTGATTGTTCCTGACTAGTAAACTTGGGGCCTGGGGAGATGTCTTGGTGGATAAAGTGCTTGTTCCTGGCGCATGAGAGTCCAGGTTGGGATCCCCAGCACCCACATGGCAAGCTGGGTGTGTTGTTTCCAACCTGTTAGCTCAGCTTTGGGACGCGGAGATGGGGTGGGAGCTAGCCAGTCCGTGATCTGAGGGCTTCAGCTTCACTGAGGGAGCACAGCTCAGAAACTCAGGTGGAGCATGATGGAGGCTGTCAGCAGCCTCCCTGGTCTGACTGCTCACCAGGCCTGTACCCAGGGAGGGAGGGAGGGAGGGAGGGAGGGGAGGAAAGCTGTCATCTGAAGTGAGGACTGGCTCAGGCAACCTGTCTCAGTACTGTGTGTGGTAAACGCTGAAAGACAACATGGTGGTTCACATCTAATCCCAGCACTTGGGGACTGAGGCAGGAGGATCACTGAGTTTGAGGCCAGCCTGGTCTGCACAGCGGGTTCCAGCCTATCCATAGGCTACATCCTGAGAGAAATTGGAATGGTAGTAAGAATATGGCCACTGCCCAAAACAAGATGGTATGCAAATGTACAAAGCACTCTAAAGTAAAAACCGTGTGTGGTATATTTTATATCAACTATGTCAATAAACAGTAAAAGTTAGAGTTTCATCATTGTGATATAATGGTCATGGTCTGTGTTTCAGTGTTATAGGTTCCAGTTCACTTCTTACCTACATCGTGTTCCAGAGCCCACAGAAGTCTGCAGAGGTGAGCCTTCACTTTCTGTTGAGTTTGACCTGTTAGTGATTTAGCCTTCAAAGTAAGTGCCAGGAAAGCACCTGCCTGTGCATGGTGGAATAGTTTTATGCCATACTTATAAAGCCCTCATTAGCACATGCCTTTAATCCCAGAACTTGGGAGGCAGAGGCAGGTGGATTTCTGAGTTCAAGGCCAACCTGGTCTACAGAGTGAGTTCCAGGACAGCCAGGGCTATACAGAGAAACTCTGTCTCGAAAAACCAAAAACAAACAAACAAACAAACAAAAAAAGTATCTCTACATTATCAATTCTCAAACTGTGGGTTGTGATCCCTTTGGGGGAATCCATGACCTTTTCACAGGGTCATCAAAGACCATCTGCAAACAAGATATTTACATTACTATTCATAAGAGTAGCAAAATTACAGTTGTGAAGTAGCAATGAAATAATTTTATGGTTGGGGGTCACCACAACATGAGGAACTGTATTAAATAAAGGGTATCAGCATTAGGAAGGTTCGGAACCACTGGTCTTACATAATCCTGGCTATCCTGGAATTCAGTCTGTAGACAAGGCTGGCTTCAAACTCACTAAGATCCTCCTGCCTCTGTCTCCAGACTGCTGGGACTAAAGGTGTGCACCACCATGCCTGGCTTAGGTGAGCTTTCTGATCTTGACCTTGGGAGAATCACTGGAGTGATTCAAGAGTCCTTTGAGGCAGGCGTGGTGGCGCATGCCTTTAATCCCAGCACTTGGGAGGCAGAGGCAGGCGGATTTCTGAGGCCAGACTGGTCTACAAAGTGGGCTCCAGGACAGCCGGGACTATACAGAGAAACCCTGTCTCGAAAAACCAAAAAAAAAAAAAAAGTCTTCCTGTTGGGCATGTTGAGAATCTACCTCAAAATAACACACACACACACACACACACACACACACACACACACACACACACACACACATATATATGAAGGGCTGGCAAGAGTGGTCTACTTGCTAGCTCAATAAAGACCTTAAAAGACAGGGAACAATTATTGCTGTAGTCAGGCAAAATGGCACAAGTGGTTGAATCTGTAAGTGGAGAGTTTCTGATTTATCCCATTGTACATATGGGGAAGCTGAGGCCCAAGTTGTGTACCAGGCAGCAGAGCAAGGCTTTCCAGAACACCAATTCTCTCTGAGTTAAACAAATGTTGTATTTATTATAGACTAGGCATATTTTTGTCAGTGCTTTAAACTCTAATATTTCTTTTTCAGTCTTTTTATAAATCTAGGTGGTCTTGCTATATTCTGGGTAGCTTCGAATTCTTGACTCTCCTGCCTCTGTCTGCTGAGTCCTGGGAACGCCACCTTGTCCTGCCACACCTACCTACATACCTGGTTAATACATTTCAGATTTCAAGTTAGCTTGTTAAATTCCACCAGCGAAATCTGTGGCAAATAAAGAGCATCTAATTTATAGTCCATTTAGAGAGAACTTTCATTTTGCAATATCTTACATTCATGACCACTACCTATTTCTTAGATTTTCTCTGGTGTGCCTCCATAAACATTTTATATTTGTTATATAGAATAATCAGAAAAGATGCCAGCTGATATGCATATTTAATCCCAGAACTCAGGAGGCAAAGGCAGGTGGAGGCCAGCGTGGTCTACCTCCATAGCAAGTTTCAGGCCAACCAGGGCTACAGAGTGAGACCCTATCTAAAAAAATAGCTAACTAACAAGTAATAAAATAGCTAACTAACACATAATAAAATAGAGTGATTAAAGACTGTTGGAACTAGGGAGACATAGAGACACTAGAGCATCTGAGAGCTCAGGGAGGGTTTGGTGAGCAAGATTGCCTGCTGTGCAGGCCGGAGGCCCTGAGTTCAGATCCTGGTGCTCAGGTAGAAGGTGGGGCTTGGACATGTGCATTCTGTGCCACAGTACTGTGGTTTCTAGAAACAAGAGCATCGTGGGCGTTGCTGGCCATCAGCCTAATGTGGACATTAAGGGGCCCTGTCTTGACAAGTGAGGTGGAGACTGGAAGAGCAGGAGCCCTCCTCTGGCATCCACACACCATGCACAGGAACACACTTCCTCCAATATGAGCACACATGCAGACATGCCATATTCACACAGATACATATAAAACAAGAAGAAATGAAGACTTCATCAGTGTAGTCAGAAGGCAAAGGCATCATACACACACACACACACACATGCCAATATGATATATATGCCAATATGACACATATGTATGTGCCGATGCCAATATGATATACACACATCATATTGGCATTCAACTTCAAATCCCTCTGTAAACATACAGCTCATGACATCATTGACCTGTAGCACTTACATTACAGCTCGACTGTAACGCTTTCATCTCTCTGCTCTGTGACTGAGGAAGGAGTGTCCAGTGAGTGAGAGCCCTCCTAGTCCAGGACACAGATGCCTTCCTATCTGGAGTCTTATTTTACATTCTCCATAGTCAAGCAATGGCAGAAGCCCTAGCAGAGTGACACCCAGGTTTATACTCAAAGCATAAAATGTAAAGATAATTTTATGTTCTCCTAGGTACATCACTAAACTAAGATTTTGTGGCTTTTGACAGATAAAGCCACTCTTATATCTGAGCTTCTCTGACCTGCTCCTGGGAATTTGCTGGCTCATAAAGGCAATTCTCTATGGAACTGCAGCAGCCCACAAGGACAGCATCTGCTATAACCTACAGACCACGGGAGAGGTAAGCACCCCTAGACTCAGCCAACACTTCACTGTTCAGATCTAAGCACAATTCAGATCGGACAGTGGACACGCAGACCCATTGTTTATTGTCACACTTTGATACAACTGCAGAGGTGGACATTGTGCCTCACATATTTAATCCCAGCACTCAGGAGGCAGAGACAGGAGGATCTCTGTGAGTTAAAGGCCAGCCTAGTCTATCTACTGAGTTCCAGGGCAGCCAGAGCTACATAGAAAAATCTTGTCTCAAAAATAAAATAATCAAAAGAAAAGAAAAGAAAAAAATACCATCAAGCCTGAGAGATGACTCAGAGGGTAAAGGCACCTGCCACCAAGACAGGACTTGTGTTGTCCATTGACACACACACATGTGGCGTGTGTGCATGTGTATGCTTGTGGGTACAATAAACAAATAAATAGAATTCAGCCGGGCGTTTGGTACACGCCTTAATCCCAGCACTCGGGAGGCAGAGGCAGGCAGATTTCTGAGTTCGAGGCCAGCCTGGTCTACAAAGTGAGCTCCAGGACAGCCAGGGCTATACAGAGAAACCCTGTCTCGAAAAACCAAAAAAAAAAAAAAAAAAAAAAAAAAAAAGAATTCAAAAATGGCTACTGCTGTGAGCAGTCAGGAGACAGACATGAGAGGATCTAAAGCTCCATTTGGATCTAAACCCATTTGGGCTACACAGAAAAACCCTTTCTTGCTGAGGTGATGGCACACACCTTTAATCCCAGCACCCAGGACTCAGAAGTAGGCTGATCTCTGAGTTTGAGGCTAGCTTAGTCTATAGAGTGAGTTCCAGGACAGCCAGGGCTACACAGAGAAACAAAAAAAAAAAATCCTTAAACTTATATATTACAATACTTTTCAGAATTTTTCATTTTTCTTCATATATGTTTTTTTTGGGGGGGGGTTGGTTTTTCTAGACAGGGTTTCTCTGTGTAGCCCTGGCTGTTCTGGAACTCACTCTGTAGTGCTGGGATTAAAGGCGTGTGCCACCACGCCCGACTGTAAACACAGTTTTATATGTATAGTTCTGCGGAGCCTGGTGGCCACAGGAATGTGAGCTAGAGGATGGCTTGTCACATCATGGCTGGGAGGTGCAGGGCCGACAGGCACCAGCCTTTCTCCCTCTCCCTGCCCATTGTCCCAGTCACTGTTCTGTCACTGTGAAGAGACACAGTGTCCACAGCAGCTCTCACAGAGGAAAGCAGTTAACTGGGGCTGGCTGACAGTTCAGAGACTGAGTTCATTATAAGCATGGCAGGATAAGGTGGCAGGCAGACATGGCAGTGCTGGAGAAGGAGCTGAGGCTTGTACATCTGGGTCAGCAGGCAGTAGTAAAGAATATGACCTGGATGGAGCTTCAAAGACCTCAAGCCAGGCCCTCCAGTGACACACTTCCTCCAAGAACACCACACCTACTCCAACAAGACCACACCTCCTAATCCCTGCCAAGTAGTGCCACTCCCTAATGATCGGCCATTCAAAACTACGAGTGGGGGGGGGCATTCCTACTGTGAGCACACTCGTGTGTCACACTCAGTGTGGCATACCCATGTTCACCACTCATGAGCAGGTGGCATTCAGTAAGAGCCAGGCCAAGCTAGATGACACAGAAGTCAGGCTGCTGTCTTCCCTTCCCACACCCTCCTCAGCCTCCGCCACAGTGAAAAGGACCACTGCTCCAGCTGTGCAGTAGCACTATACCCTGAGGGCCACCCCGTTCATCCCCTTTCTTCCTGGATGCCTGATTACTCCTAGCATCTGATTCCATCTGAAGCATCCACCCCAAGTGACTAAACTAGAGCTACTTCATAGCAGTTGTAGACCCAGGAAAGTGGAGAGAGTCAATGTGGCTACTATCTTTTTTTTTCCATAAACACAGCTCTATATTTATATATTAGACACAGGCGCGGGGAGGTGGGGAGGGGCACCAGCTCTCCATGGGCTCTACCTCCACATCCAATCACCCCCACACAGTAGCAGCAAGGGCGTTACATGTGGCAGCTTGAGAGGGAGACGGTGAGGCCTGGAATGCTCCGGGAAACTAGCCCTTGAGACTTAGGAATGTTCTGTCAGGGAAAATGGGGTGGGGTTCCAATAAAATGAATAGGGTAGAGCTTAACCCGTGTCCCTACTCAGTGCCCTCCACCCCTCCGTAGCACAGGTCCTAGGGTGGTCATAGCCCCTCCATTCCAAAATGGTCTACCAGAGCCAGGCTAGCAAGGGTAGATAAAGACACAGCAGCAGAGATCAGCTCTCGGGCCACCTCATCATTCAGGCTATGGGGAGATGGGGCAGGAGGTTGGAGTGGGAGAAGCCTGCTTGAAGCAGGAGACCCCAGCACAGTGAGAGAAGGTGGCCAGGCACACCCTCGGTCCAGCCTGGGCTTCCGGGGTCTGAGTTGAGCAAAGTTCAATGATACAATTAAGGTCCTTCTGGGATGGGGAACCCAGGATACCTAGAATGTGGTTGGGCTGGTCCAGGTAGTGCTTGCCCGGGAAGATGGGCCAGTTGGAGGACATCTCAGCCAGAATGCAGCCCACAGAACAGATGTCAATGGATTTGGGGTAGCCCTTGGGGTTAAGCATGATCTCTGGAGCTCAGAGCCAGCATGTGGCCACCACGTACTCCATCAGAAAGCCAGTGTGGTCATGCTCAGGGTCAGCAATCCGTGCCAGGCCAAAATCACAGATCTTAAGGCTGCAGGTGGTGTTGATAAGCAGATAGGAGGGCTTCAGGTCCCAGTGCAGCACACTGGCTGAGTGTATGCACTTGAGGCCCCAGAAGATCTGGTAGAGGAAGTAGCAGATGTGGTCAATGCTCAGGGGCTGGCTCTTAAGCAGCTTGCACAGGTCTGTCTCCATGAGGTCCTGAATAGTGTAAACGTCTCTCATGGCTTCCAGGGTGGGTGCTCTGAGGTTGTCTAGGATGTCTGTGACATTCTCATGGCGAAATAGCAGCAAGGTCTAGATTTTCCTCAGTGTGCACTGACAGTAGGTTTGATGCTCAAAGGGGCTGATCTTCTTGATAGCCATTCTGGTCTTGCACACGTGGTCATAAGCTGAGCTGACCATGCCGTACGCGTCCTCGCCGATGTACAGCAGCTGTGTGTAGCGTGGGCCCATGGCGAGTGGCTGCCCCTTCACCACCTCCACCTCCTCCAGGACCACCTGAAGGAGCCAAGCAGTTCCCCTGGGCTCCCCACCCCTGCCGCTGCTGCCACCACTGCCTCTGCTCCGCTGCCATCTCCACTCTTGCCTCCTGTGGCTAATGTCTCAGTGAGGGTTTCTACTGCTGTGAAGAGACACAGTGACCACAGCAACTCTTATAAAGGAAAGCATTTAGCTGGGGCTGGCTTACAGTTCAGAGGTTTAGTGCATTATCAGGATGGCAGGGAGCATGCTGGCACACAGGAAGATATGGTGCTGGAGAGGTAGCTGAGAGTTCTACATCTGGATCGGCAGGCAGCAGGTAGATGCCTCGAGTGTTTGAAACCTTAAGACCCACCCCCAGTGCTGAACCCACCACACCCAGCTTCTTCAAGTTTGTACCCCACCCCACCTCTCAGGAAGGCTATGATACCTATAAGCTTCGGTTGTCTGAAGGTATCAATCACCCTCTGTTCTCAAACTTTCTCTTACCATGTACCACCCCACCTGTCCCCAGTACTTGTCTGGCTTTATAGAGCTAGGATTAGCCATGGGCCTGCCTCACTCTGGGTTTTATGATGAACACAGCTATGACAGGTCTGGATTTTAGAGTCGGAGTCAGCCTACACGTCTCCTTCTGCTTTGTAGATGAGGGGACACAGTCCAGAGAGGATAAATGACCCAGTCAAGATCATATGTCAGTGCTGGGAGGCTGATACCTTGATTCCAAAACTCTTTCTGTTACCCTAAAATATTTTCAAAAGCAATATTCTGGAAGAGAAAGGTACCAGTAGGGCCATTGTTGGAGGGACACAGCAGAGGAGGATGAATGTTTCACATATGGGCTGAACCTGCCACACTGCCACACTGCTCTAAGACTCCTGTCCATGGGCCTGCCACTCCAAAGGGAGAACTCACATCGTCCATTTTCTCACCACAGGAAAATCGGCAGCACTGTGCAGCTACAGTGTCCCCTGCTTCTGTGTCTCTAGTGGACTACATTGAGGGTGTAGAAGTTTCAATTTAACCAAAGAAATGAGCTCAGAGCCTCTCACAGCCTAAGCGGCCAGCACAACGTCTTCCCTGGCTGGCAAGCCGAGCTCTGACTTGGGCCCCCTCCCCCTCCTACAGCACGTAAAAGTCCAGTGCAGGAGGATGGGGAGGAGAGGGGTCCAGGTTACCCCACAAGCTTGCTGATAACTTTGTGTGGGGCAGGTGCTTGGAGTGGGGTTATGGTCACCAGTGGACCCGTTCTTGTCTAGTTTGGCCTAGTCTTCATCCTGGCTTTAGCTGTGTAACAGTATTGGGAGTCAGGGTACTTTATCCTTCTGGAGTCTCTCCACAAGGACGTGGGAGCCTCCAAGTCCTAGGCTTCCAGATTTGGCTGTTAGTACCACCCCCTCAGCTCCCTCTGGGAGACCTACTTCCTCCTGTGCGCTCTTCTGCACTGCCTGGGCCCTGCCACTCACTGCCTGGGCCCTGCCACTCACTGCCTTGCATTCACTCTTAGATAGATAGATAGATAGATAGATAGATAGATAGATAGATAGACAGACAGACAGATAGCTACGCTAGACCTGTCACTCTGCCACGTGCTCATTATCATGGTTTGTTTTGTTGTTGTTGTTGTTTTGTTTTTCGAGACAGGGTTTCTCTGTGTAGCCCTGGCTGTCCTGGAACTCACTCTGTAGACCAGGCTGGCCTCGAACTCAGAAATCTGCCTGCCTCTGCCTCCCAAGTGCTGGGATTAAAGGCGTGCACCACCACGCCTGGCTCTCATGTCATTTTTCTTTTTCTTTTTTTTTCTTTCTTTTTCTTTTTCTTTTTTAAGACAGGGTTTCTCTGTGTAGCCCTGGCTGTCCTGAAACTCAGTTTGTAGCCTAGACTGGCCTCAAAGAGATCCACTTGCCTCTGCCTCTCAAGTGCTGGGATTAAAGGGGCACCCCTCTGACCCCACACAGTGAATTTCCTTTTATTAGCTCATACTTTCAACCTTTTAAAATAATTAGTGATTGGGTCATAGTTTAATGTTCAGATTTGAGCTTGCGAGAGTAGAAATTCAAGTATTTGGACATAAATAAATAGTAAATTTAGCACTATCATCGTCATCATCATCATCCTGTCATTATTGCGGATACTTTCTTTTTAAATTATCTTTTTTTGTTGTTGTTTTTTGTTTTTGTTTTTTGAGACAGGGTTTCTCTGTGTAGCCTTGACTGTCCTGGAACTCACTCTGTAGACCAGGCTGGCCTTGAACTCAGAAATCTGCCTGCCTCTGCCTTCAAGTGCTGGGATTAAAGGCCTGTGCCACCACTGCCCAGCTGTGGATACTTTGTCTTCTCCTAGATCAGCTCCATTACCAACCAGTGGATGGCACTCTTGGGCTAAGCAGCTTAAGCTTCAGCAATCACCAGGCTCTGCCTTGATTGTTTTCCTTCTGTGCCAGATGAATAGATGGACATGGGGTAGAAATTAGGTTGGATCGCCTTTTGTTTGTGTTGCTCGATCATGTGACCGCTGTGCCCAAACCTTACTGAGATAATGGGAGTTGTTCACAGAGCCCAGGGCTGTGAAGACAGGCTTGGTCCAGCTCGAGTGCCTGGGTCCACTTCACCAAGCTGGAACACAGGAAGTCAACATTGACTCAGACCCAGTCCTCCATACCGGATCTTACTAGGAAGCCAAGTGCTCAGAGAACCCAGCTGTCAGGAATAATTTTTGTTTTGATTGATAGGATATTTGGGGTTTTCTAAGGGTTATTTCTTTTGTCAACTAAGCCAGTCAGTGAATATGTCTTCTGGTGCCACAGTTAAGTCTGAGTGAGGCCTCTTCTCCTCCTGCAGCATCTCCTCTACTCCATGGTCTGAGCTGCTGAGCTGTGCTTGTTTTAAATTGTCCCCTAGGTCAAGACTGGGGTAGGAACAAATTCTGTGTCTCCTCCTCAAGACCCCAAGCACTAATGTGCTCTGCTCGGCTTCTCTGCACTGACGGGCTCTGCTTGGCTTCTCTTGGGCAGGAACAGCTGTTGTGTAGAAATAAGTGCATGGGGCAATGACTGTGTCACAGATGGGTGTTCTGAAGTGATGGGTTTCTGGTTCCTGAAGGAGCTAGCAAGTTAATGTAGAGATGTCAGTTTGGGCTACAAATGGTGTGATGTTTGTGACTTACAGTTAAAGTTTAGAATGTTCAGCCACATAATCCTGAACTAAAAATCCATCCAACAATAAACAAGACAACAGTGCTGGGTGGTAGGCAGTGGTACTCGCCTTTAATCTCAACACTCGGGAGGCAGGTGGATTTCTGAGTTCGAGGCCAGCTTGGTCTACAGAGTGAGTTCCAGGACAGCCAGGGCTACACAGAGAAACCCTGTCTCAAAAAACCAAAAAAAAAAAAAAAAAAAAAAAAAAAANTCTAGAGAGAATGGCTGGAGTCAGGAGTGTCCTTGGCCATACAGATAACAGAAGTTACCTGTTACCCAGGCCATACCAGTAACATCTCCCATAAAGATGGGTTTTATTGACTAAGAAACAACACTCAGGATAAAGGTGTAAGGAGGAAGAGAGTCTGGGATAAACTTACTGTATCTTTTTTGTTGAGTTGTTAACATTTCTGGTTTCTCCAGTGCTTATCTGTGAGCATAGGGACTTTGTGCCCTCTGTTGGTGAGGGGTTAGTAATGTTATCATTGTTTTGTTTTGGTCTTGTGTGTGTGTGTGTGTGTGTGTGTGTGTGTGTGAGAGAGAGAGAGAGAGAGAGAGAGAGAGAGAGAGAGCAAGTGAGAGAGGGGGGTTCCTCCAGTTATTTAAATATAAAAGTGGTACAAAACCCTTTTCAACATTGAAAGCATATGATAAATACTGAGATTATTGACATAATTGACAAAAGTTGAGAGTAAGTATATACTTAATTGGAGACTTTTCTGTGGAAACCTTGATATGTTTTACTAAGAATTAATTTTAGTTGCATTCATCTTATAAATAAGCTATGAAGAATATCAAAATATGTTTATTTGACAAGATCCCATAGCCTCTCTAATGTGGAGCTTACTTTGAAACCCAAGCTAGCCTCAAACAAGTGGCAATCCCCTTCCCTCAGCTTCCAAACACTAGGGTTACAGGTAGGTGCCACCACATGATACCTCAGCTTCCAAACACTAGGGTTACAGGTATGTGCCACCACATGACACCTCAGGGTTTTTCTTTTAAATTCTGGTTGAATACCAAGATTGTGAACCAGGGTTGGTGGTATCATGTCTGTAACCAGCATTTTGGAGGTAGAAGCAGGAGGAGTTACAGGTTATGCTTACCTGCATAGTGAGTTCAAGGCCTGCCTAGGAGACAGGAGACCCTGCCTCAAAACCAGAACCAACAAAACATAAAGAAAATCAAGACTCTGAAATTTGCCACTTGGATTTACTTTAATAAGTGTGGGGAAAATGTAGGTAGGTAGCTCATTTCTCCTCGCCTTGGTTTAGGTTGTTAATTTAATAGTAGAAGAAAAGTAGCTTCTGATGTTTGATGGACCTTTCAAAAGCTCTTTTAAAATCTTTACTTTTAGCCGGGCGTGGTGGCGCACGCCTTTAATCCCAGCACTCGGGAGGCAGAGGCAGGCAGATTTCTGAGTTCGAGGCCAGCCTGGTCTACAAAGTGAATTCCAGGACAGCCAGGGCTATACAGAGAAATCCTGTCTCGAAAAAAAAAAATCTTTACTTTTGAGCTGGCAAAATGGTTCAGTGGTTTAGAGCACTGGCTGCTCTTCCAGAGGACCTGGGTTCAATTCCCAGCACCCACATGGCAGCTCACATCTGTCTGTAACTCCAGTTCCAGGGGATCGGACTCCTTCACACAGACATACATGCAGCAATACAGCAATGCACATTAAATACATACATAAATCTTTAAAAAAAGAGAAAGCTTTACTCTTATGAAATCCGGATGAGAGGAGATGTTAGTGTGAACTCTGCTGAAAGGCCTGAAGTCCAAATGCAGTTACTGTGGAAGGCTCTCCTGCCTGCCTTCCTCATGTGATTGAAATTAAATCGCTGTTTGCCTGATGGGATTCCAAAGACTAAGGGTGATGGGTTTGATGAGACTGACCCTGTAAAAGACAAAGCAGGGCAGTAGACATAATAATCCTCTTTGATAATGAAGAATGTGAACACTAACTATAACAACCCACACTTCTGACACTGTCTTTCAGGCTAATTGCAGATTTGTTTTCCCCTTGTTCCAGCCAGCCCCACTCGCTCCGGCCGTCCCCGTTCAGCCCCGCTTGCTCCAGCCGGCCGGTTTCTCTCTGTAGTCTTGGCTGTCCTGGAACTCACTCTGTAGACCAGGCTGGCCTCGAACTCAGAAATCCGCCTGCCTCTGCCTCCCGAGTGCTGGGATTAAAGGCGTGCTCCACCTTGGCTGTCCTGGAACTCACTCTGTAGACCAGGCTGGCTTCAAACTCAGAATTTTGCCTGCCTTTGCCTTCCAAGTGCTGGGATTAAAGGGGTGCTCCACCACCGCCCAGCACAGATTTTTAAGTAGGAGACCTTAAAAGAAGGTTTAGTGTGTCTGTCTGATTCAGGAATCTGTTTCATGATATCCTGGCCCCCTCTACTGGCCCTCAGTGAAATTACCCATTGGTTTTTGTTTTGTTTTGTTTTGTTTTGTTTTGTTTTTAATATAGGATCTCACCCTAATACAGGCTGTAACAGACCTAAACCACCTTACTGGTTTACTGCGTTTTCCTCCCCTCCCTTCACCTTCCCTCTTTTGGATGTATGTGTCCATGAGCGAGTGTGCATGTGTGTGATGTGTGAGTGTGCGTGTGATGAGTGTGCATGTATGTGATGTGTGAGTGTGTGTGATGATCGAGTGTGTGTGATATGCGAGTGTGCGTGTGTGTGATGAGTGAGTATGCCTGTGTGTGATGAGTGAGTGTGTGATGAGTGAGTGTGCGTGTGTGTGATGATGGAGTGTGCATGTGTGTGATGAGCGAGTGTGCATGTATGTGATGTGTGAGTGTGCATGTGTGTGATGAGTGAGTGTGTGTGTACCTGGGATCTGAAATCAGGTCCTCTGCTTGCAGGGGGACCACCCTTACCCACTGAGTCTTTTCTTTCTTTCTTTTTTTTTTTTTTTTTTTTTTTTTTTTTTTTTTTTTTTTTTTTTTTTTTTTTTTTTTTTTTTTTTTTTTTTTTTTTTTTTTTTTTTTTGGTTTTTTGAGACAGGGTTTCTCTGTATAGCCCTGGCTGTCCTGGAACTCACTCTGTAGACCAGGCTGGCCTCGAACTCAGAACTCCACCTGCCTCTGCCTCTGCCTCCCGAGTGCTGGGACTAAAGGCGTGTGCCACCACGCCCGGCTCCAAGTCATCTTCTAACTCTCTTGGAATTTTTAGATTGGGTTTCATTCATGTAGCCCAACTGGCCTGGAATTTGTACTATGTAGCCATGCAGGAGAAACTTGAAGTAATAAAATTGATGCTATAAAGGATTCACTAAACAATTGTTTAGGAATATTAAGTCACACTAAGTAGAATCTGGCTAAGGCAGCCCTGCCTGCACTGTGTCTGGAGATGAGTTTAAACCCTGGCTTGTTAGAGAAAACAACCACACCAACCCAAACTGAAATTCAGGGTTGTTGAGAAAGCCTGTTAATGTTTGTTTACGAGGTCTGACCTCTGATTAGGTACCAGTTCCAAAACAAGAGTAGGTAACCCTAATTTATAGCCAGCCATTAGGCCCTTCCCCATATCAAAGAACTTATCTCCAGTAGGCAGCTCAAGGGGACAGCTGGAGGTCTCTGCTGTCAGTAAGTCTCTGGGGAACCTGGGTAATGACTGTAAGAACAACAGCGCGGGCATCCTTAAGTGATGCTGGCACTATCCTTGTTGTTTAATCTCACGTCTGCCTAAGAGGCCAGTCTTACAGTCTGCCATCTTTGTTTAAGTTGTTTAAAGTGTAACCTGCGGCCAGGACCTGGGAGAGGTTTAACATGGCAGTATAGGTGGACTTATAGGCCTCAGGCCTGTATAAGACGGCAGTTTCCTTTCTAAGGCTGCTCCTCTTGTGTGTGTTAATCAGAATAGTCATGTGCTATTACTAAAGGGGTTTTGCTTCATCAACCTCTAAGTTTGTTTAGGGATTTTTCTCTGGGAAGGTATATTAACTCTGAAATAGCCAAGGCTAACCTTGAACTCATGACCATCCTCTCTCTGCTTCCCAAGTACTGGGGTCACGGCCACCACATGCCGAAAGTGAGTACGCATGCACAGTTATAGTAAGTTAACGTAAGATAACCTTTATAGTAAGCTTATTATTTTTCTTTGGGGGGGTACATTTTTACCTTTATTTCTGTGGGTTTGGCCTCACCCTCCTGCATGAGAGCCCTGGCCTCACCCTCCTGCAGTTGAGCCCTGGCCTCACCCTCCTGCAGTAGAGCCGCATGTTCATCCTCCTGCAGTAGAGCCCCATGTCCATCCTTCCTTTGGTTGTCATCAATTCATCTTTTCCTCTGCAGTGTAGGTCCCAAAGTGCACATCTACCCAATCAATTTGACACTGTGATTCTCCTCAGACCCTGTGGGGGTCCTCCCATCACTCTCCAGAGTATACCGGCAGTCAGATGCTTTTCTTCCTGTCACCCTGGTAACTGCTATTTCAGTCCACACTCTGGCCCTGTAAGTCCTATCCTTAGTAATGGGTCTTCTGGGTTGTTTCAGCTCTTTTTCCTATATGGGCAAAATACTGTTTCCCAGAGTTACTTAAGCTAATTATGTCTGTCTGTCTGTCTGTCTGTCTGTCCTCACCCCCCCTCTGTGTGTGTGTGTGTGTGTGTGTGTGTGTGTGTGGTGTGTGTAAGTCGAAAGGATTGCCAAGTTTGGTAGCAATTGGGTCTACCTGATGAGCCATCTCGCTGGCCTCTGTGGGTGCTGGGGATCTGAGCTTCCCTCATGATGGTGTGGTAAATATTTTATCCAGTGAGCTGCCTCCCCACTCCAGGTTTTGCTTATATGAGGCTGAAGTGTAAATCCTCTTACCTTACCTGTAACATGAACTCATCCCCTACATGGTGTCATGTGGATTCTCTGCTATCCTATGAATTAGCTCTTTTGTTCTTTTTTTTTTTTTTTAAGATTTATTTTATTTATTAAACGTAAGTACACTGTAGTTGTCTTCAGACACTCCAGAAGAGGGAGCCAGATCGGATGGTTGTGAGCCACCATGTGGTTGCTGGGATTTGAACTTATCACCTTCGTAATTGCAGTCAGGTGCTCTTACCCGCTGAGCCATCTCACCAGCCCCCTCTTTTGTTCTTTTTAAAGATACATTTTATTTGTATTAGTGCACACACACATGCACACATGCACACACACACACATGCATGAGGCTGCCTATACAGTCAGGAAGAGGGTATCAGATCACCTAGAGCTTGAGTTACAGACAATAATGAGCTGCCTAATATGGGTGATGGTAATTGAAGTCCCCTGCAAAAGTGGCTTTTTATCTTTTTTTTGGTTTTTCGAGACAGGGTTTCTCTGTATAGCCCTGGCTGTCCTGGAACTCACTCTGTAGACCAGGCTGGCCTCGAACTCAGAAATCCGCCTGCCTCTGCCTCCCGAGTGCTGGGATTAAAGGCCTGTGCCACCACGCCCAGCTAAAAGTGGCTTTTTAACTAAGTCATCTCTCCAGTTCCCATAAGTTCTTTATGAACTCCCTGGAATGCCTTTCCATGCAAATGAGGCATCCCCAGAAACTTAAGCCTCAGCTAATGAAATGTGACCCTAAGAAGAACCCCTTCCAGCTGGGTATGGTGGCGCATGCCTTTAATCCCAGCACTTGGGAGGCAGAGGCAGGCAGATTTCTGAGTTCGAGGCCAGCCTGGTCTACAAAGTGAGCTCCAGAACAGCCAGGGCTATACAGAGAAACCCTGTCTCAAAAACAAACAAACAAACAAACAAACAAACAGTCACTGCTAGGGATATATCACTTGACAGATTACTTGCTTTGCACAGATGAAGCCCTGAGTTCAGTCCTAGTACTGCGTAAACTTGGAGTGGTACAAGCTTGGGAGGTGAGGCGGGAGGATCTGTGTGAAAGAGGCTAGCTTGGTCTACAGAGTGAGCTCTAGAACAGCCTTGTTGTTCTGTTCTTCCCTGGCTGGAAGGGGTTCTTCATAGGGTCACATTTCATTAGCTGAGGCCTAAGTTTCTGGGGATGCCTCATTTGCATGAAGAGGCATTCCAGGGAGTTGAATCTGTAATGTTGCCAAGGATTGTGTAGAAGAATTGGGGTCAGGCTCCCTAGACCAGATGGAGCAGGGGAAGCCTGCTTCTGAAGAGTCCAAGAGGTGAGGTGAGGGGAGGGGAGGCTGAACCCTGTGGGGATGCGGATCTCACCTGAGATTAACGGATGAAGGAAGCCGGAATGGGACACTGACGATGGTCATGTGACTTTCACCTAGATTTTCTACCTTGCCTCACTCCTCTACACGGTCAGCTACATCTGGTGTCTGTTCACGGAGCTGAGGAGGAAGCACTGCCAGAGTGAGCGGAGCACGGTTGCCCAGGTAAAGCATCTGCGGTGCCTGCAGCTAAGAGGAGCTGCTCCCAGGTGCTCAGTGAGCGAGCACGGGGTGAGTGTGGAAGCTACCACACCTGACTCCCACCAAAGGTTCCAGTGTAGGCCATTCGTGCTGAGCTACAGTCAGTCAGTAAGGGGAATCTTTGGCTATATGTCAGCCACCACTGTTACTCATACAGGTCGGGAGGAAGACTCGAGGCAGGTGCTGTACCTGCTGACTCGGGTGTCAGGGTGACAGATGTCAAAGGAGTGTGTTCTGCTCTGCTGTGCCTTTTCAGTATATGTATGAGTGGCAGCTGTTGGTTCACAGAAAGGCAGAGGGATGTTTATATTGTAGTCAGAAGCCAGGAAGCATCCAGAGAGCACTTGAGACTGTCCAGTATTACAGTAAAAGAGAGAATGAATACCAAGCCCACATTGTGTTCTTTAGTGTGTGTTTCACACAGCACGCAGTCCGTCTGTTCTGAGTGTGACAATCTACATCTTGGTAAACTTGTCAAGTTGTACAGTCATCATACCCACTTCAGGATATGTCTTCCCCAATGAAATCTCTCATGATATTTACCATTAAGTCCTTTACATCCTCTGCTCTAGGCAGTCAAATGAATGTCCCTTTCTGGTTTTTTTTTTTTGTTTTTTTTGTTTTGTTTTTTGAGACAGGGTTTCTCTGTGTAGCCCTGGCTGTCCTGGAACTCACTCTGTAGACCAGGCTGGCCTTGAACTCAGAAATCCGCTTGCCTCTGCCTCCCGAGTGCTGGGATTAAAGGCATGCGCCACCACGCCCGGCTTGAATGTCCCTTTCTATAGACCTGCTTCTGGATACTTCATGTAACAGTAATACTGTGTGTGTGTGTTTGTGTGTGTGTGTGTGTGCCAATGTGCATGCAAATGTCTGTTTGTTTTTATTTAGCACGGAGCTTTCATTTATTTATTTATTTATTTATTTATTTTTTTATGGTAGAGAGGAAAGTTTTTCCTGTAGGTATGAGGGAGACTCAGCCTGAGGGATCTGGAAGAGTCCAGAAAAGGGGGAGGAAGCAGTGGATTAAACATGGATAGGGCCATGGGTCAGGGGTAGGGTGCTGTGCGGGAGAGGGAGAGAGAGGGGAGTACCTGAGAGGGGCCCAGAGAACAAAGAGGAGCACAATGCTTTTAAAGATCTCATATGCATATGCATATGCATATACATATACACACACACACACACACACACACACACACACACACACACATATATATATATATATATATATATATATATATATATATATATATACACACACACACACACACACACACACACAATTTATTCTTTTTACTTCATTCTTTCAAGTAGGCGTGGCTGGCATCAAATGGGCTGCAGCTGGTTTCAGCTTCTGACCCTTTTGGCTGCACCTCCCAGGTGCTGGGATTCATATGTGGTTCCCAAACTAGATGCACCTTATCTCTGATGCTTTGAGAGTGTCACTGAGGACACGTGACATATTTGTCATTTCTCAGTTTTTATTTTTACATTTTATCTTTACATTTTTTGTTGTTGTTGTTTTTGGTTTTTGGTTTTTTGAGACAGGGTTTCTCTGTATAGCCTTGGCTATCCTGGAACTCACTTTGTAGACCAGGCTGGCCTTGAACTCAGAAGTCTGCCTCCCAAGTGCTGGGATTAAAGGTGTGCACCAACACTGCCCAGCTTATCTTTATATTTTTAAATCTTTTGGTTGTGGAGACAGAGTCTCTCTGTGTAGCTCTGACTTCCCTGGCACTCACTATGTACCGTGAGTTGGGCCTCAACCTCAACCTCACAGACACTTGGTTGTCTCTGCCTCCTGAGTGACGGGGTTAAAGGGGTATACCACCACATTTAATTTAATCTTTTTGTTGTTGTTGTTTTGTTTTTGATACAGGGTTCCATGTAGCCCAGCCTGATCCCAAATTCACTAAATAGTCAAGGAACTTCTAATCTTCTTGCCTCTACTTCCTGAGTACTAGGATTATAGGTGTGTACTACTAAACCCCTGTTTATGTGAGGCTAGAATTGGCCCCAGGGCTTCTAGAATGCTAGAACAAACACAGGCCCTATTTAACCATAGACACCTTACCAACAAACACAGGCCCTATTTAACCATAGACACCTTACTAAATATTCTAATCTCATATCTGAAAAATGCATTATTTTATGGAGTTTTTTTTTTTTTTTTTTTTTTTTTTTTTGGTTTTTCGAGACAGGGTTTCTCTGTATAGCCCTGGCTGTCCTGGAACTCACTTTGTAGACCAGGCTGGCCTCGAACTCAGAAATCCACCTGCCTCTGCCTCCCGAGTGCTGGGATTAAAGGCGTGCGCCACCACGCCCGGCTTTTATGGAGTTTTTTAAGAGTAAACTTTTGTTAAGAGCATGATATAAACAATCTAGAAAGCCGCTTTACCCTTTCCCTAGACCCTGCATATCACTTCTCGAATATAGGAAAGTATCCCAGTGAACACGTGAAATAGCTTTGTGAGTAAGTGGGAGGATGTGTGGTTAAAAGCATAGTGTTAGTGATAGCTCAGAGCCGTCAGTAATGCATCCATGGTACATTAAGGGTAGAAGGGAACACAGTTCTCTTTGCAGTCATTTATATGGGGGAGGGGGTCCAGATCCAAAATCTCTACTGCATTCTCCCTATGTCTTCTGTCCTCAGTCTGTCTATTGTTATGAGTCTGAATCTGTCCCTGTGTCCGTCTGTCCTGCACATAGGACTTTGCTCTTTTTTGTTGAACAGCACAGAAAGCATCATGGGGAGAGAAACAGGTACTTTATAGAATCTTTAACAGAGCTTTACAACGGATGAAGTCACTGTCTTCAGGTGACCAGATAACAAACATCATTGTGTATTAACTAACTCCCAAATGGTGAGTTCACACATATGGTGAATGCTGGTTTTAGAAGGTCGCTTTAAACCTCTACTTATTCTGCTTTCAGCAGCTACTGCACGTGCATTGTTCTGGGTCACTCATCTGTTCTACAGCCTGGGGGACATCATCTCTCATAGTGTGTTTGTTTGAAAGGCTTTTGCTACGTAGTCCACACTGGCTACAAAAACAATTTTTGAGGCAGGTTTTTACTAAGTACCAATTGTTGCCCTGGAACTCTCTGTGTACACTAGGCTGGCCTTGAAGTCACAGAGATCTGCTGCCTCTGCCCTACAAGAGTGTGGCACCACAACTGGTGGCAAGCAGTTTTTCCATGAGCAGCTACCGTGCGTGACCACTGAGCACTTTTTTTTTCCTTGTTCCAGTCAACCCTGCTCGCTCTGGTCTGCCCTGCTCGCTCCGGTCAGTCCCACTCGCTCAGTCCCTGCTCTCTCGCTCTGCTCGCTCCAGTTGGCCCCGCTCGATCCAGTCAGTCCCACTCGCTCAGTCCCTGCTCTCTCAGGTCCAAGGATTCATTTATTATTATTCATAAGTACACTATAGCTGACTTCAGACGCACCAGAGGAGGGCGTCAGATCTTGTTACGGGTGGTTGTAAGCCACCATGTGGTTGCTGGGATTTGAACTCATCACCTTTGGAAGAGCAATTGGGTGCTCTTACCCGCTAAGCCATCTCACCAGCCCCCACTGAGCACTTCTAATGTGGCTGCATAGTGAAGGAACTCAGTGGGGACCTCGGGCCTGGGGGCAGAAGCTCTCTCCAGAGCCCTGGCTGGGGCAGGATTTGAACTTGCTCTGAAGTTTAGAGTGGCCTCTAACTTGCAGCAATCTCACTGCCTCTGCCTTTCCCATTCTGGACTCGTGCCTGGCAGGACTTGACCTTTTTGTTTTATTCAGTGTTAGTTTTTGTGTAAATCGCTGTGTAGGTGGTGGTTGCCTATAGAACCCACAACTCCACTCCACTGCCATTTTCTTTTGCTCACTCTAGTGTTCCACAGGCACAGGCATTCTGTAACTTAAGCATGCATGGTCTCTGCAATTAGGAAGGACCTGTGGCTATCTACACCTTCACATACTTGTCCTTGAATTGAAAGCGCTGGAAGAGCTGGGCGTCTGCTTCCTTCCCTCTGCCTAAAAGCCCAGCAGCTCCCAGGGCTTCCTTCATTCCCTCACTCAGAGCAACAGGGCTCAGCTGGTCAAGTGTGAACTGCAAGTCCCATAAGGCCACGCACGAACTTTCCATTGTAATATTGAGTTCATAGCAGTCATGCTGCTGTAAGTTATTAAGTATCTGATGCAAGTGGGAAGTATTCATTTGTCTGCCTGTTTGGGAGTGCTATGGATTTGAACCCAAGACTTTTCTATAACAAGTACACATCCCACCACACTATGTAACCCAACAAATTGTGCTTGTGGTATATGTGTAGTGTGTGTGCTTGTGCTTCAGTGTAGCACTCAGAGGTCAGCACCTGTGGCTTTCCTCCATAGCTTGCCACCTTTTTGCTCTTTGTTTTTTGAGTCATTGTTTCCCCCTGAACCTGGATCTTGCCATCTGTGCTCTTTGGTTAGCCCAGTGCAGCCTTCAGGATCTGTCTGCCTTCCCCTGCCCTCCCCACAGTGCTGGGGCTTCTGGCATGTGCTCTTGTGCCTGGTGTCTTGCCTGGTGCTAGGGCTCTGAACCCAGGTTCCTGTGCTTGCTCACTGAGTGCTTTATCTATGCATCTGTCTCCTAGGTCTGCAGATTTTAAATGTTCTGATCTCTAAAATGCACTGATTTCTATCCAAGGGCCCCTTCGACTTTGTCATGCCAACATTGGCCTGCTAGTAGTACTGGCTGACTTATGCATAGCTTCATTCATCTATACCTTTCTGGGTGTAAAAGAAAAAAGCAATCCTCTGATTTCGTGCATGCCTTTATTCCTTAGAGAATCTGATTCAGCACTCAGACCCTTATTACTTCCTGTATGCATCTATGTGGATTCTGTTGGTGGTGGGTGGTTGTTTGTTTTTAGCATAGCAGTATAGATAAAACACTGTCATCTCCAGTACCAGGGAGAACAGATTCTATAAAGACCATGTTACAGAAGCAGCAAGGCTGCTGGAGATGTGTGTCTGTGCGCTGGTGAGTGGTCATCTGCCATCGCTCTAAGGACTTTGGCACTGGTCCTAACATTTTTCTTTTTTTTTCTTTTTCTTTTCTTTTTTTTTTTTTTTTTTTTTTTTTTTTTTTTTTTTTTTTTTTTTTGGTTTTTCGAGACAGGGTATCTCTGTATAGCCCTGGCTGTCCTGGAACTCACTTGGTAGACCAGGCTGGCCTCGAACTCAGAAATCCACCTGCCTCTGCCTCCCTAGTGCTGGGATTAAAGGCATGCGCCACCACGCCTGGCTGGTCCTAATATTTTTCAATCTGCTCTTTTCGCAGGTGACAGATTACATTTGCCAAGGTGGTCACATATTGTTCCTTTTGTCAAGGTAAGGTTGTTGTTCTTCCTAGTAAGGTGACAAGGGAACAAATGGCCTGTCACTCTTCATTGCCACTGTCACTCCTGTATCTTTACAGAGCACTGCATGATAGGAAGCAACAAACACGTGAGCAAGGAGTCCTTTCTTCCTTCCCTGGTTGGATATTAGCTCCAACCCTGTAACACCAGTCCTGTGCAGCTTTGAACAAACCTCTCCTTTGCATTTCTGTGTGTGTACAGGTGTTTGTGCATGTGGGTGCACACTTGTGTGCATGCCTGCAAGTATATGATGGCAAAACTTGGTGTCAGCTCTTTCCTTCCTCAATCTCTGGCTTATGCATTGAGGCAGTCTCTCACTGAACCCAGATCTCAGCATACCTGCTAGCCGGACCAGGTGCCGTATGCTGGGGAGTCACAGTCTCCAGTGCCAGGATAACAGGCAGGCCTCACTATCTACCAGCTTTTTAAGTGGGTTCTGGGTAACCCACTGTACCCCGCTGTCCCCCACCACAGTCCCCAAGCTTATGTGGCAGATACTTTACTCTATGAATCCAAATCTCAAGCTATGACCCTGTATGGTAATCCTCCTCCAGAAAGAATCTAGATTTCACACAAAGTAATGGTCACATCAGTTCTAGACTTTATAACTTTTGCCCCAAATCCCTTCTAGGGCAATGGCTTTATGTAAGTGGATACACAGCTGTCTGCTTAACGAGTAGGCACACAGAGAGGTAAGGAAGGGAGTAACCTGTCACTGCAGTGAGAAGGAGGCGGTACACACTTGTTCCAGAGTTTTCTTTTACTTAGTTTTTCTCAAGTAAGTTTTGTTTTGTTTTGCTTTTTTGAGACAAAGGCTTGCTATGTATGCAGTTCAAGCTGGCCTCAAATACACGATCCTCCTGTCTCAGCTTTCTTCATGCTAAGATTACAGGTTTTGTTTCTTCCTACTTAGACTATGTGTGTGTTTGCATGTGTCCATCACATGCGTGTGAGGAGTGTGTGTGCGTGGAAGCCACAGGTGTTGGGTGTCTTCCTCTGTTCCCCTGCACCTTGTATTTTTGAGACAGTATCTCTCTCTGAAGCTAGAGTGTACCAGTTGGCGAAACCACCTAGCTAGTGAGTTCTGAGGACCCAATGGCCTAGCCCCAGGAGCACAGATGTACAACTGTGCCCTGCCTTTTCATGGGGGTCTGACTTGGTGTTTGTGCCTGTATAGCTAGCAACCCTTACTCAGTGTGCCAACTCCACAGTCCACCTTGAGGTCCTTTAGATTTTTATCTGACTATAATTCCAAAGAGTCTCAAGAACTTCTACATAAAATCAATTTCCCACCTCAGTTCTCCAGGGAGTAGAAAACGAGGATGGCTGTGGTATTCAGTGTTTTTCTTCACATATGTTGGGGGCTGGTGAAGTAATATGGTTGGGGGAAGGGCATGAAAATTTCTGGATTATTGCACAATAAATGATCTTCTTCCAGCCTGATACCTCTGCTGTTGATGACGCCTGTGTTCTTTTTGGGCAATGTCAATGAATGTTTCCACAACTTCAGTGAGAGCCACAGGTAAGGAGGGACCACCTCTCTGATTCTCATTTGTTCTTTTGTATAACAGTATAAAGTGGGTGGGTTCTACACATTCTAGCCAAGGAGTTTGTCTACTTGTGGAGGTAGGTATGCAGGTAGAATGCTTGCTCGGCTTACACAAAGCTTTGGGTTGGATCCCAGCACTACAAAAAATGTGTGTGGTGGTACACACCTTTAACCTCAGCATATAGGAGATAGAGACAGAAGATCAGAAGTTCAAGGTCATCCTCAACTACTTAGTGTGAGGTAAAGCTGGGCTATATCAGACCCTGTTTCAAAAAAAAAAAGCTAGGTTTTTGTTTGTTCATTTGTTTTCTTAACAGGTTTTTTTTTTTTTTGCAGGCCTAACTAGAACTCACTCTGTAGACCAGTCTAGCTTCAAATTAGAGATCCACCTGCCCTGCCTCCCAAGTGCTGGGGTTAAAAACGTGCACCTCCACATCACCTATCTAAAACTACTTGTTTTGAAAATGGATTATAGTCATAACATGATGCAGTCAGGTTGAAGAAACACAAGGAAACATACAATATAACATGACTTCAAGTCATCTTCAGGAAGGAACAAGATGCTATAGTTGCAGGTATTGGGGTCTGAGAATCGCCACACAAACCACATGAACTCCAATCTCAGTTAAGTAAGAATAGCTTATTGAACACATCATTATACTGGACATCACAGTAAGGAAAAACCTAACTGTAGCACAGAGTACAAGTGATCCAGCCATAACTTTTTGGCTTATTAATAGCATTCTTTAATGTCAACTATGGATAATTGCTTCTGGGAAGTGGAGTCTGAGAACCTGAACCTAATTACTCTTTATGAGCAAAATGGAGACTGAATACAAAATGGCTGCAGTGATGTTAAAAGGGCAGGCCTCAACCACAGGCAAGAGCTAGGAACATGAGAAACATAGTCACTCCCTATGCTGGCTGAGGGAGCCTCAGCTGAGGAACTGCTTCTGTAAGTTAGGGCTGCAGGTGAGCCCTTCGGACATTTTCTTCATTAGTGATTGATGTTTGCAGCCTCATTCAGTGCTGGAGCAAGATGTGGAAGTGTCAGCCACATAAACCCTGCCCTCCTCAGATGGCTTATGATTGTGGTGTTTCATCCCGAGGTGACTTTTGTGCTTTGTAGTACCGACCTGTCCACTGGTTCTCTTCTCAGGTGTATCCTAATGCACTCACCGCCATCAGCCACGCTTGAGCCCCTGCCTTCCACCAATACATCTGTCTGCATCACACTCTATTTTTATGGTGTCACTGTTTTCCTGGCCAGCTTTTTCTTCAGCTTCCTCACCATCATGGTAATGTACCATCTTGTCTGTGGTCGGGGAAAGCAAGGACTGGGAGAGACAGGCAGTGTTCCAAGGCTGGAATGATGCAAGAGACATTGCCTATGGTCCCAACACTAAGGAAGGGGCTGTGATATTATAGCTCAGTTGTAGAACTGAGTGCCTGAGAGCATAGGAGGTTGAGGCAGGGGATCCAAAATTCAAGGTACCCAGCATTTGGGAGGCAGAGACAGGCAGATTTCTGAGTTCGAGGCCAGCCTGGTCTACAGAGTGAGTTCCAGGATAGCCAAGGCTACACAGAGAAACCCTGTCTTGAAAAAAAAATAGAAAGAAAGAAATTCAAGGTAAAAAAAATAGAAAGGAATTCAAGGTCATCTTCAGCTACATATAGCCAGTTGGGCTGTATATGAGATCCTTTACATAAAATAGGAGTTACAGAAGGATGTTGATATTAAGTTCTAAGCAGTGTTTCATCATTACATACTCATTAAGAGTTCAAAGCAACAGTTTTACATGGCCCTGCCTTATCATTATGCATGCCTGTGACTTTATCCTTGGACCTAAATGATTTCTTTGAACACAAAATTGTCCCGAGTCTATTTCTCTTATTAGTGTGATTATGAAAGCTCATTGTATTTCTTATTATGCAGACTTTACTAACTGTTCTGGGGAGTGGGCACATTCTCTTCCTGACTCTTACTTTATTCCATCTTTCTAGCAACTAAGACCATCTCTAAAACCTTTCTTCCTAAAATTATTTGAATCAAATTAGGAATTCTTTAGAATTATTATCTATTTGTCTACATAGCATCACTACAAGATAGTACATCTTCATAGGTCTGCAGAGATGTCCTCAAAAGGGTGGGCTAATGCCTAGTGATAATTATATATTTAATAATAATAGAAAAAGCGTATTAATAGTAGGAATCTTTCCTAAAATAGATTTTTCCTGTGCCTTGCCTACCAGAAACATCATAGATTTTAATCCAAGGCAGACCCATCTCAGGAAGGTCACCTGCTAGTTTTTAGCTTCTCCTCTGATGGCTTCTGACATAGGGACAGTGCAAACCTATGAAAGGAGCTTGACTCAATCACTTACTTTGCAACTCATGATTAAGTGGATGCTGGGTTATATTTGGAGCTGACTGAGAAGAGAGATGAGTCTGCTCAGGCTAGGCCCTCTGACAGTTCTAGGCTTATGTCTAAAACAATCGACTGTCTCAAGTTAAAACTGCCCTGGAGAGCCGGATGTGGTGGTGCATGCCTTTGATCCCAGCACTTGGGAGGCAGAGGCAGGCGGATTTCAGAGTTCGAGGCCAGCCTGGTCTACAAAGTGAGTTCCAGGACAGCCAGGGCTATACAGAGAAACCCTGTCTTGAAAAACCAAAAACAAAAACAAAAAAAACCCCCAAAAAACCTGCCCTGGAGCTGTTCATGATGCAATTCAAACTTGAGAGGTGAAGCAGAAGGATACCTGGGGTGGGGGTGCTGAGGGGTAGGAGGATGGGGGATGCTAAACAGCGAGCCCGACTCAACACGATGGCCAGCCAAATCTTTGGGAAACACCTGTATTACCAGCACTTGGACCAGGAGGTCAAAACTATGCCCTATGCCCCATCATAGAGCAAATGTGAGGCTAGCCTGGGCTACAGGACACCGTACCTCTGAAGACCAAAACAAACAAAAACCAAAAACTAGAATTGAAGTTCTGAATGTTCCTTAAAGCCTGTGGGGTGTTAAACAGGGGACCTGAGTTGTCAGTACAACTACTCAGATTTGGTAAGATTTTTTTTTTTAACCAAGATTATTGGCTGTTTGTGTCCCAGAAAATAAGCACATTGTGCTTCTGAAATGTTCCTGGTTCTTCAGCTAGCTCACCCTTAGCAGATCACTGGAAAGTGGGGAAAAACATTTCATTTCTTGTAAGGATGAGAAGATGTTTTCTAAAACTCCTTTTTGCTTCGAGTTGAGAACTTAAGCTTAGCCTCTGCACTAATGGACCTCAGGGTACTAAGCATAGACGTGCTAGGAGAATCTCTAGTAAAACATTTGAAGAGATGGCTAGTTAGAACTTACCCTTAAGTTCCTGGGTAGGAAAGTAGCTCATTAGAAGACTGTGTACCAACCAACCACGTCGTGCAAGTCCCACCTCCACAAGAAAACAGCAGCCTTCGTGTACATATTGTGACTTGTCTGAGGGCTGGGAAAGATGGGGTTGATGATACTCACTTTTTTTTTTCCCTTGTTCCGGTCAACCCCGCTCGCTCTGCTCGACCCCGCTCACTCCGGCCAGCCCCACTTGCTCCCAGCCACCCCCATACGGCCCCCGCTTGTTCCAGCCAGCCCCGCTCGCTCCGATCGGCTCCGCTTGCTCCGGTTTGGCCCCGCTTGTTCCGGCCATCCCCGTTCGGCCCCACTCGCTCCGGCCCTGCTAGCTCCGACGTCCCCGCTTGCTCCGGCCGTCCCCATTCGGCTCCGCTCGCTCCGGACAGCCTGGCTTGCTCCGGTTGGTCTCTCCGGTCCAAGGATTCATTTCTTATTATTCTTCATAAGTACGCTGTAGCGCTGTAGCTGACTTCAGACGCACCAGAGGAGGGCGTCAGATCTTGTTACGGGTGGTTGTAAGCCACCATGTGGTTGCTGGGATTTGAACTCATCACCTTCGGAAGAGCAGTCGGGTGCTCTAACCCGCTGAGCCATCTCACCAGCCCCTAGAAGTTAATCTTTTTTTTTTTTTTTTTGGTTTTTCAAGACAGGGTTTCTCTGTATAGCCCTGGCTGTCCTGGAACTCACTCTGTAGACCAGGCTGGCCTTGAACTCAGAAATACGCCTGCCTCTGTCTCCCAAGTGCTGGGATTAAAGACGTGCGCCACCACCGCCCAGCTGATACTCACTTATTGAATATGAAAACCAGAAGTCTGGTGCATATCTGTTCCTCTAAGTGAAACTCTGGGTCTAGGCCGTTCTCCAAAGCTTGCTCGCATGCTAAGGATAGGAGAATGGTTTTTCCCGACATGGCTCCTTATAGAGTGAGCTCTCTAAAACATTTGCCAAGCCACAGGCCAACTCTTCACCTTCACACTCCTGTTTAGGTCTTACTTGTCCATGCCCAGATGTTATATAAGAAGTTTGTGAAGTCGACAGGCCTTCTGGAGAGTGAGCAGTGGGCAGTGATTCACACTGTGGGCCAGCGAGTGCGTTTCTTCCCAGTGGCTTTTGTGTGCTGCTGGGGTCCAGGTCAGTACCTTAGTCAAAAGAGTTGGAGGTGAAGAAGATGACTATGGGGTTGGTCAGACAAAATCCTGCCTGCGTATTCCTGTCCAGCTTGTAAATTTTATTTACCTACTTATTTTTTGTTTTATTTTTGTTTTTGTTTTTGTTTTGTTTTTTTAAATAAGGTCTCATTTTATAGACTAGGCTGGCCTCAAATTCACAGAGATCTACCTGTGTTGGCCTCTGCCTCTGCCTCAAGTCCTGGGATTGAAGACATGCACCACTACACCCGGCATTAATATGCAAATGTTAATCAGAAAGGACTAGAAGTCAAAGGCCAGGGGCTCAGAGGCTTATATAATCAATTATATAATTGATTAGCACTGACTTTCAGCATCCTACAGCTCCTACACAGGAAATGCTCAGGCACACGCACGAGGGCTGACAGCATCTCACACACTGTGTTTGCAGCTGTCACCCTGCTGATCATGAAGCTGACGGAGCCTCAGGAGACCTCCCTGTACATGGCCCTTTCTGTGCTCCAGGTAATGCCTTCCAACACCACGGTCTCTGTCTGCATTGCTGGGCCCTATTCTCATGCCCTCCCATTTTAGAGCACACAGTTTTCCTTCACTGTACAGCTTTGTGCATTGCAAAGAGAACATGTGATTTTTATACTTACTTGTAAGGAATATAAAAACCTTCTCAAAGGCAAGCTAATACAAGTACTTCTGGGTATAGTGTGCAGCACATGTATCTCTGGGCAACTTTGTTTTGATATGTTGAAGCCAGGGCACGTCCAGAGTAAAGCAAATGGTGCGGACTATGCCTAGTGAGCACCGGGCAGTAAGGGGATGCTGGTCCTCTAACCTCCATTACCAGAAGAAAACTTGTGTACTGTGCTGATTTGGAATGGTGTTCTCTGAGAAATGAATCCATAGTGGAAGCTATTGTACTGCCATCATGTATGCAGCAAGCAATCTAACTAGCCGTGAGCTGTCTACAGCAAGGCACAATGCTAAGTCTGTATGAACTTGGGTATCTATAGTTTAGTAGCTCAAGTGAGAATGTTGCACTTGGGGCTGGGACCTCCAACCTCCCCCCCACACACACTAGGTGTGTAACCATGCTTTATAAATAAGGGCTAAGGGACCTACCTGTTTCTGGACTTAACAAGACTGAAGGTTGGGCTCCCACTCTCCATCTCCTCTAGGCTCTCACAGCAGCATCCCAGGGGCTGCTCAACTGTGGCATTTATGGCTGGACACAGTGCAAGTTCCAGCAGATAAAGCGTGAGCCTCGCCATGACGCAGACACTCAGACCCCACTGCTGTGCTCACAGAAGAGAATTTATAGCAGAAGCCCAAACCTACTGGAGTCTCCTCTTGCCCTTGCTTCCAGCTCCTCCACTGTTCTTTGAGACCCTAGAACGGGAATGTCAGGGAGTGAACATTTCACATGAGTGGACTCTCCTCTGGCCATACCCGAGACTGAAGAGCTAAAAGGAAATGTAGGCCCATGGTCAGTAGGAATTCTGGGTGAATTCAGAAGCAGCTCTCAAACTGCTCCTTCAGGGAGATACAGCCACTTTCCATCTAAGAGACTCATTACTTTGACAAGTACTAGATCTCCTGAAGAAAAAATAAATTTCAGGTTCATATGTATGTGTGTCATTTGCAAGCTCTCTGCTCCACGATGGCAAGAGAGGTAGGAAACCATGCAGCAACTTATAGTTGTGTGACTACACCTATTGCAGTAAAGGGGGCATGGAGGCCTAAGACTGTCCACACAGCCAGATCTTGTTATACACCTCATTCTTACTGGTTTAGTGCTTTTCAACTTGTTTAATAGAACAGTTTTTATATATTTTTTTTGTAAAACTTTGAACACAGAAGTAGGCTTCCATCTGAAGTATTTATACTGGGCAAAACTTTCTCAGTGGTCATTACAGCCATGGTAGCAGAATCATGTGCCCTGTCCAGGGTCATAGTTGTTGTGGAAACCACAGAAGTGCCATAGTTACAGCCAAAATAACCAGACAGACAGGAGCAGTAGTCACCATAGCTCAGCCAGCCCCAGGGTCCTTAGTGTTTCCAACAGCATTACTCCCTGACCTTACCAGGCCCAAGGCAGCTCTCTTGATTTTTCCATAGCATCAACTGTCATCCCAGCATGTAGACAGCTTCCTAAGGTTTGTTTGTTTGTTT
>LR749495.1:335570-348719 GCA_902729485.2 Mus minutoides
CACTATGCCTCAAGATCTCCAGCCTCAAGATCTGCCCTCCATTTCCGGATTGTAGTTCATTCCAGATATAGATAGTTAGGTCGACAACCAGAAATAACCCTCACAAGCGTCTTCCTTGATTTCCTTCTTTGGTATTTTGAAGTTTTCATTGCAGAGATGCTAGGCATGGTGGCGCATGCCTTGGAGGGCAGAGGCAGGTGGATCTCTGAGTTTAAGGCCAGCCTGGGCTACAGAGAAAGTTCCAGGGCAGCCAGGCTAAGCAGAGAAATCTTGTTTTGAAAGGAAAAAAAAATTTTTTTCTCATTGCAGAGAATTTATTCCAAGGTATCTTTGAGGCAATTGGGATTGGAATTATTTCCATGATTCTTTCCAGTGTGTTTGTCATTGATACATTGGAAGGCTGCTGATCTCTGTGTGTGGACTGTATGTCCTGCCACCATGCTCACCCTGCTGAGAGTGTTCATCAGCTCTCAGAGCTTTCTGCTTGAGCCCGCTGAGTCTGATGTACAGAATCTTGTCTGCACACAAGTGAAGCCTCCAGAGTTCAGACCTAGTGCCCCCTGGGGGCGTGTCACAAGAAGCCACATACATTGAGGTTCCCCAGCTAAGCTTGGTTTCCCTTGACTTGCTAAACCACACCTGAGCTACTCTGGAATCCTGGGGGTTGTCGCTGTGCCTCTCCTGGGACGTGCATCCTGCCAAGACATTCTACAGCGTCCTGGACCCTGGCTCCGTCCAGTTCACCTGCTTACAGCTGGGACTTCCCACAGTGCTTCAGGCTTCCAGCTGTAATTCCAGGCACCTGCACAGAACTGACTGGGGGCGGGGCCTTCCCTCTTAAAACCTAAGAAGAATCCTCAATAAAATTAGACGCTTTGAATGGAGTGATTCGTCTTGGAGTCCATTTCTTCTCCCACCCTAGTCTCGTTCCAGCCCCTGTCCATCTTCCGGGGAAACCAGTCTGATTATAGGGGGACTACAGACAGTCCGGACCCCAACACACAAGGTTGCTTTGACTCTAGCTAAGACTTAGCATTCTCCCAACAAGAGCAGAGAGAGCAGACTCTCTTGATCTTAGTGGGGATGCTTTTGAGTTCTCCCTCCATTCATGGGATGTTAGCTAGAGATCTGACCTATACAGTCTACCTACAGTTGAATGATCCCTCCCTCGGGGGTTTTTAATCATGGAGCGATGCTAGACTTGAACAAAAGACTACTAAGGTGATGGCATATTCTGTCCTTGTGTCTCTTCATGTGGCTTAAAGCTATACTTCTTGGTTTGTGGCTGCCGACCTGTCTCTGCACTTCTGGACTGAAGATAACCTAGTCATGGTGAACTTTCACTGTGTTCTTGAGTTCATTATGTAAGCACTATTTTTGTTTTTTTGAAACAGGGTTTCTCTGTATAGTCCTGGCTGTCCTGGAACTCACTCTGTAGACCAGGCTGGCCTCGAACTCAGAGATCCGCCTGCCTCTGCCTCCTGAGTGCTAGGGTTAAAGGTGTGCGCCACCACCTCCTGGCGGTATACAAGCCCTGAATAGGGAATTTTGCACCTATATTCCAGGTAGATCTGTCAGTAACTTTTCCTTTTAGTTGCTGCTCGTCATCTGGTTCTAGGATCAGGATAATACTAGCTTTGTAGTGTGAGCTTCTCTCAAGGCCTGTGGCAGGTCTGCAGGGACATCCTTTGGGAGGGATTTTTAAAATAATTAATATATTAATTTCATTGCCTTTTATAGATCTGTTTAAATGATCATCTCATTTTGGTTTGATTTTGGTTAAGTCATATGTGTCTAGAAAAATCACCCTTTTGTAATTTCAACTTTGGTGAGATGTAAGGGATTTTTTTTTGGGGGGGGGTTCGAGACAGGGTTTCTCTGTATAGCCCTGGCTGTCCTGGAAGTCACTTTGTAGACCAGGCTGGCCTCGAACTCAGAAATCCGTCTGCCTCTGCCTCCCAAGTGCTGGGATTAAAGGCGTGCGCCACCACGCCCGGCTGGGATGTGAGTTTTTAAGAGATGTCCTGTGACTCTGAATTGTATTGGTCTCTGTTAGGCTGGCTCCGTTTTTACTGATAAGTTTATTAATGTAGGCTTTTGTTTTTGTCAGGTTGGCTCCGGCCTGCTCACTGCTTGTCTTGGCAAAGAACCAGTTCTTCACTTCACTGAGTTTGTATTTTGCATTTTTAAATTTCCACCTCATTAATTCTTCCCTACCTTATTTTTTTTTTCGAGACAGGGTTTCTCTGTGTAGCTCTGGTTGTCCTAGAACTCACTTTGTAGACCAGGCTGGCCTCGAACTCAGAAATCTGCCTGCCTCTGCCTCCCAAGTGCTGGGATTAAAGGCGCGTGCCACCACACCCGGCTCCTTATTTTTTCACTATTTTCAGACTTGGCTTTTTCTTGTTTGTCCAAGACCTGAAGAACATCATTATTTATATGAAATCTTTATGATTTTTACAAACTTGTGTAGTTCCCACAGAAAGCAGGAGAGGGTGTCAGATCTCTTTGAACTGGAGTTGCAGACAGTTGTGAGTCCCCACATGGCTTCTGGGGACTGAGCCTGGGTCCTCTGAGAGAGCAGCCAGTGCTCTTACTGTCAAGTGAACTTTGCAGTCCTTGTTTCTGGGATTTTTTTTTTAAAAGATTTTTATTTTATTTATTATATGTAAGTACACTGTAGCTGTCTTCAGACACTCCAGAAGAGGGCGCCAGATCTCATTACGGATGGTTGTGAGCCACCATGTGGATGCTGGGATTTGAATTCAGGACCTTTGAAAGAGCAGTCCGTGCTCTTACCCACTGAGCCATCTCTCTAGCTCGACAGTAAGCATTCTTATTGCTAAGTCCTACACAGACTTTTAAAAGACAGACAATTTCTGCTTCATTCTCATTACTGATTTTCATTCTATTTCAGTTTTCTATTTTTTAAGAACAAGGTCTAGCTGGGCATGGTGGCGCACGCCTTTAATCCCAGCACTTGGGAGGCAGAGGCAGGCAGATTTCTGAGTTCGAGGCCAGCCTGGTCTACAAAGTGAGTTCTAGGACAGCCAGGGCTACACAGAGAAACCCTGTTTTGAAAAACCAAAAAAAAAAAAAAAAAAAAAAAAAAAAGAACAAGGTCTAACTTTAAAGCCATGGCTGGCTTAGAACTTAAAACTTGCTTTATAGACCAGGACAGCCTTGAACTCACAGAGTTCTGTCTGCCTCCACACACCACTATCATGTCCAGCAAGGCTTTTTAGTCTTGATCTAATTTTGGTAACATTTGATCTAACATGAGTTCACATGCTTAATCATTTCTTCCAAGTTTTCATCATAGTATCTGTGTGTGTGTGTGTGTGTGTGTGTGTGTGTGTTTGTGTGGTGTAGGGGGTATGTTGTATGCGGCAGATGTGTTTGACGTGTGTATATGTATGGTGTATGCTTATGAGTATGCTGGTACCTGTACTTGTGTGCAAGCTTTGTACAGCCCAAAGCAAGGCATCAAGTTTTTTTCCTATATTTCTGTTGCTTTCTGCCTTCATGGTGTTTCTGCATGGCCCAGCCCATAAGCTCTCAGGTTTTGCCCTTCTTACTCTTCAGGGTTGGGGCTGCAGCCATGCACAGCCATGCCTGGCCTTTTCTGCAGTGCTAAGGATTCAAACCCAGGTCCTGTTGCTCATGGAGCAAGTGTTCTTACCACTGAGCCCCTTGAAATCTACTCGGGACTTATTTCAAATGATCAAAAGTCCTTTCATTTTGGGGGCAGTACAAAATTTAGGCATGGTGTGAAGATGTACACCTCGAATCCCAGCAGCAGAGGCAGGTGAATCTCTGTGAGTTAGAGGCCAGCTTCGACTATGCACTTGAGTTCTAGGCCAGGAAAGGTTACACAGTGAGACCCTGTCTCAAAATAAAACAAAACAAAACTGGAAAATATTAAAAATGGGGCTGGATAGATAACTCCTTAGTTAGGAACCCTTGCTATTCTTGCAGAGGGCACAGGTTCCACCAGTGTGGTAGCTCACACTGGTTGTAACTCCTGTTCTCGGGATCTGATGCCTCCTCAGCACCAGTCATACATATGGTTTAGGTATGTGCATACAAACAAAACATTAATACTTATAAAATAAAATTTAAAGATCTAAAACTAAAAAGTTTTAAACTACACCAAATTTCAGGGGAAATTGCACTGAAAACAAACAAACAAACAAAAACAAGAAGCAGTTTTTCTCTTTTACAATGAAAGAAAGCTGATAACCACACTTGGTCCTGCCACCACCTCACACTGCTCTTCTTTGAGTTTGCACCGTATAATAGGGGCCAGTGACCTGGCTCAGTGGGTGAGGGAGGGTACTTGCTGCCAGTCTGATGACCTGAGAGTGATGGGTATCCAGGATCCACATGGTAGAAGGAGCTAAGTAACTACTCCCTGGCCCCCATGCCATCCATGCACGTTGCCATGGTACACACAGCCCCACCACCCCCCCACACACACAGAAAGAATACATGACAGTACATACTTCTTAAGGGTTAGATAAGCTTTAATTTACTGCAAAGTCAGAGCATGCAACATGGAAGACCACGTTCTGCTCTCTGTGCCTAGTGAGGCCACCCTTAAAGCAGGGCCAGACCTCAGCTGCCAAGGACGAGCCTTGGCTTGGAGATGGGTTCTGACCAAGGGGTTTCTGCAAGCAGCAAAACAAATGATCCAAAGTCAAATCGTAGGGTACAAGTTGGCGGCCTGTGTTCTGCTCGAGATGGCTCCCTAGGCAGTTTTCTGTAGATAGCTCTTGGTTCTGTAGTCAGCTGGAGACAATTTCTCTGCTCAAGACAGCTCCCTGCTCGAGGCAGCTCCTTGCTAGAGACAGCTCTTTCATGCCAGGAAAAAAATCAAAATGCTCTCTGGCTTTCTTGTGGTTTTTTTTTTTTTTAATCATAATCAGACAGCTTTTTCTCTGAATATCTCCTGACATATCATCCAGATAGTTCAGTTCTTACAGACCAAGGCTTAGTCTTTTATTTATATATCAGTTTAGTCATTTACTCCAGGTACCCTTTTGGTTATACCATGAATTAGAATTCAGCCTCTTGATTCTTAGAAAAGAGATAGCAAGCCCTTTTTTTTTTTTAACCATGCAAAAGAATTTGGAGATCTGCCTACCTTTGTTAAGCACAGACAATAAGCTAGCTGTGTGGGACCCCACCCTGAAATTACCATTCCTACCATGCCTGGGCCTGGACCTAAACCAAAGTCTGTCCCAAACTGAACTTGAACTCAGAAATCTGCCTGCCTTTCTAAGCACAAACCAGAACTTAGTTGGGTGGGATACTGCCCTGCAATTACTACTCCCTAAATCTCTGTATCTCCTTTCTTAGTATCTCTCTGACAAGCTGACTCCTAGTACAGCTGCTTCTGTTCTTTTAAATCTGTGAAGCTCCTTACACAGTTCATATTGCATCCTTATATTTCATAGTTGAGAAATTTAGGTATATATATAATTTATACAAGTACACTGTGTCTATTTTTTTTTTTTTTTTGGTTTTTTTCAAGACAGGTTTTTTCTGCGTAGCCCTGGCTGTCCTGGAACTCACTCTGTAGACCAGGCTGGCCTCGAACTCAGAAATCCGCCTGCCTCTGCCTCCCAAGTGCTGGGATTAAAGGCGTGCGCCACCACCGCCCGGCTTACTGTGTCTATTTTTATACACCCCCAAAGAGGGCATTAGATCCCATTACAGATGGTTGTGAGCTACCATGTGGTTGCTAGGAATTGAACTCAGGACCTCTGGAAGAACAGTAAGTGCTCTTATCTGCTGAGTCATCTCTCCAGCCCAAAATGATATATTTTTGAACTCATGTTTTCAGAGTTCTTTCCCACAGCCTTAAGGGCTGTCCTAAAGGTCTCAGCACTTACTGTTTTTGCTAAGGCTATAGCCACACCTTCAACTCCTGGACTTGTGCTGTTTCTGATTATCATGGAGTCCTTAACATTAACAGGGAAGGCATTCACCAATAACCTTGGCAGGGAGAATATTTCTCCAAGGAGGAACATGAACTAAGACTTACAGTTTTATACAAAGAGGCCATCTGCCCACATCAATACTTGTGGAAGCCCACACCCAACTGGCTCTGTTCCAGGGATAAGAATCATGTTGTCCCTGCCATGGCCAAGCTGGACCCAGTACTCAGCCTTGTAGTCAGGGTCCTCGCCAGTCCCCTCCTGAGCTTTCCCTTGCCTTGGAGTGGTTTACAACACCCTACATGAGACTAAAACTGGCTCAAGTTTCAAGAAGGATGAACCTGCTTCTAAGAGGGACAAGGCTTGGCTCTACCAAGTCTTTTGCCCACAGATCAAAAGTAAAAGCAAGACAGGGTCAAATGCTTGTCATGCCATGGGAGTGGAAGAGCTCTGGGGTCTGGTATGAACTGGATGCCAGCCTGGGTCTTATGGTGCTGGTTTGGGAGAAGCAGGGAGGAGCTGGCCTGCCATGAAGAAGATTGGTGCTGTGTGGAAGTTGCTGTGCAGGCTTTGCTCACCTGGGGGCCACAGGGCAGTGGCTCCAGCTCCTCAGCTCTCAGGCTGCTCTGGGAGTGGTGCTTCCTACAGCACCCTGGGACAGCTGGTGACAGTTGCAGAGCGAGGCTTCTCTCCAGCGTTTGTGTAGGGAAAAATGGTGAAGTGGGCATGCAGTTGCCAATGAAAGGGCACATGGCCAGTGTGGATTCGGTGGCACTGGAAGGGCTTGTGGTCAGTGGGGATTCAGATGTGCTGAGTGGACTGGTTGCAAGCCATGGCTGTCTGCTGGCCAGAAATAGGGCCTCTCATGCACTGTTGTCCTCCTGGGTCTGTTGTGGGGTACTTGGAAGGCCTCAGGATGGGCCACAGTAGAAGGTGGTATGGGTCACAGGCAGCCTCAGTGACTGATGCCAGCATCCAGGGCCCCTTCATCGCCTCTGATCCCTTACTCACACTAGATAAAGTTATGGGTACTAGAGAGTAGTATGAGTAGAGAGGAGACTCACAGGAGTCCAGAAAGCAGGGAAACCATTTACCTTTGGGCCAGCTGCACCTGCACCATGTGGGTCTCTGGCATAGTGATACAAACAACCCAGCATCAAGGGGATGGAGGTGAGTCTGTGGCTGCCTTGGCAAGTGAGGGGCAAGGATGGGGTTGGTAGGTTAGAGAGGAGGCAGGAGTGGGGGTTGGCAGCAGGAACACAGAGGGTCTACCTGTGCAACCAGAGCAGGGGGAGGGGCAGTGGTGGAGAGTCCAGGAGATCCAGCCCTGGCTGGGTCTAGGACATGGGTGTTCACACTCAGGAGTCCTATGGCCAGCGAGTTGTGGGAAGCAGAGTTGATACTGGGTAATTTGAGCCCTTGCAGAATGCCTGTTCTCAGAGTACAGATGATGCCATCTGGACAGCAGCTGACACCTAGACCTGGAAGTCAATAGAGAAGTGGCTCATGGGAGCAGTCTGCTTTCTAAGATGAGATGGTTGGCAGAGTATGGCTGTGTGAAACTCAGGACCTCTTTCTTCCATCTAAGTCAGTGTTGATCATCAGGGTACACCTTCAGGCTCCTCCAAAACCTTCAAGTACACTCCAAAGACAAGTCACTGTGGGCTCTCCTTGGCACTTTCTTGTTACTTAGCTCTCCAGACATGCAACTCTCTGGATGCCCTGAATGTTCTCCGAGTCACATTAGTAGAAAGGCCCAAGCGCTGCTGGCTGAAAGGCCTGTGTCAGTGCACATAGCCAGAATGGGCTCCTGCACTGGGTCTTGTGTTCCTGCAGTTTCTGTGGTATGTGTTGTAATGCCTGGTTGAAATAAAGCTTTCTCAGGTATGCATATGTTGCACTTACATACATGTAGGTAACACACTCATAAGAATAAAATAATCAGGGGCTGGTGAGATGGTTTAGTGGTTAAGAGTACTGACTGCTCTTCCAAAGGCCCTGAGTTCAAATCCCAGCAACTACATGGTGGCTCACAACCACCTGTAATGAGATCTGATGCTCTCTTCTGGGGTGTCTGAAGACAGCAATGGTGTTTATGTATAATAATAAATAAATCTTTGGGTGGATCAAGCAGGGACTGGGCAAGCAGAGTTGATCAGAGTGAGCAGAGGTCCTATATTCAATCCCCAACAGCCACATGATGGCTCACAACCATATCTTATAGCTAGACTGTACTCATATACATAAAATAAATAAATCTTTTTTTTTAAAAAAATCTAAAATTATTTTTAAATAAAAAATAAAAACCCTAGCCGGGTGTGAGGGTGCATGCCTTTAATCCCAGCACTCGGGAGGCAGAGGCAGGCAGATTTCTGAGTTCGAGGCCAGCTTGGTCTACAGAGTGAGTTCCAGGACAGCCAGGGCTATACAGAGAAACCCTGTCTCGAAGAAACAAACAAACAAACAAACAAACAAACAATAAATAAATAAATAAATAAATAAAAATCCTGGCTTAGGAGGCAGTCAGGCAGATCTGATTTCAAGGTCAGCCTGGTCTAGGACAGCCATAGCTACACAAAGAAGCCCTGTCTTTTTTTTTTTTTTTTTTTTTTTTGGTTTTTGGTTTTTGTTTTTTTCCAGACAGGGTTTCTCTGTGTAGCCCTGGCTGTCCTGGAACTCACTCTGTAGACCAGGCTGGCCTCGAACTCAGAAATCCACCTGCCTCTGCCTCCCGAATGCTGGCATTAAAGGCATGCGCCACCATGCCCGGCTTCTAAGTTTACTTTTAATTCTCCTCCGTGAACTTCTTAAGTTCCTTTCAAGCTGGTGACTTTCTGTGTAGAGTTCCTCGATATTGTTCCTTGATATTGGAGCTATCATGGTTCCTTCCCTCTTCTGTCCTCTGCTGTGACCAGGCATACGCCAGATGTGATGCTTGGACATGCAGGCAAACCCCCATTCACTTTTTTTTTTTTTTTGGTTTTTTGAGACAGGGTTTCTCTATGTGCCCTGGCTGTCCTGGAACTCACTTTGTAGACCAGGCTGGCCTCGAACTCAGAAATCTGCGTACCTCTGCCTCCCAAGTGCTGGGATTAAAGGCGGGTGTGGAGGCTTCATTTACATTTTAAAGCATGAGGACAGCCCACTGATGGGCTTACCCTCTCGTTCTACTAATATAAGGTTTCACCCTAAGCCACATCATTCCACTGGAGCATGCAAGCATGGGACAGAACACACAAGCAACGCAGCCTTCTTTACGAATCTCTAGGGCTACAGAGATGGTCCACAGGTTAAGCGCACTCCTCTGGCTCTTCTTCCAGAGGTCCAGAGTTCAATTCCCAGTAACCACATGGTGGCTCACAACCATCTGTAATGAGATCTGGTGCCCTCTCTGGACATGCAGGCAGAACACTGTATACATCATAAAATCTTTTTTAAAAAGTTATCAGCGACCTGACTTGGTTTTAAGAGTCACACACTGGGCACCAGTTGTGGCCACAGGGTGGAAGCAGAGACCAAGTCATGTCCTGTGTGACTCCTGATTGCATAGCTCTGGAGGGTTTAGGTGCTAAAGAGATGATACGACATGCTGGATGTAGAGCTGAGAACATGTGCAAGTGGACTGGATTTCTGCAGTAAACCTCTTATAATGGTCTCCCACACTGGATACTCTGATATCCTCCCAGCACCTCCCTCATTTCAGCAACATGGACACAGGAGATGTCCCTCCTCTAGCAAGATAGCATCTGTCAGCCCTACAGCTCTCCAAACATGTGGATGGCCAGCTTGTCTGCTGATTGCAGACCCACTCACCTTGCTGCCTAGTGGACATACCCACTGTGTCTTTAGCTGGCATCTCATACTGAACAGAGCCGTGTCTGCTAGTCACACTTCTCCCCATCCCAGCTGAAGGCAGGCCAGTGAGTCCACGTTCTGAGCTGTGTTGCTCTCAATGAGTCTGCTCTGTGGGCAAATCCTTTTAGCTTTGTAAGGTGCAGTCATATCTCAAGGGATTACAATATTCCCAGAGCAGTGGTTCTCAACCTTCCTAGTTCTGTGACCCTGTAAGGTGGTTCTTCACGTTCCCATTCCTATTCCATAACTATAACTTTGCTACTGTTATGAATTATAATGTAAATATATGATAGAAGATGGTCTTAGGAGACCCCAGTGAAAAAGTAGTTGCAATCCTAGGTTGAAAACGACTGCAAGGACCTAGATTCTACTATCTAAGGTCTGTCATGCTGAAGACCAGAATCTCCTACTTGGCAAAACAAAGCAAGAGTTGATAAAGTTCTCAATAAATTGATAAACTACACAATAAATTGCACATTTTATTTTCATTTATTTTGTTTTTCTGAGACAAGACAGGGTTTGTGTAGTTTTGGCTGTCTTGGAACTCACAGAAATGTAGTTCTCTATGTAGACCAGGATGGCCTCAAACACAGATATCCACCTGCCTCAGCCTCCCAAGTGCTGGGACCCAGTTGAATTGCACATTTTTATTTGTAAGGGTATTTATTACTTTGTAGTACAGGCTGGCCATGCGTTGGTGTCAGTTCTCCTGCCTCAGTCTCCGTAGTGCTGAGATTACAGGCATGAGGCCCCAGACTTACCTGGGAACTGGATCTAGGGCACTGCTTGTAAAGAACACCACCACTGACCTCTATTCACAGCTAATGGTCAGTTTCAAGATACTTTCAAAATAATCAGATGCTGCAGGAGGTTCTTGATACATTCTTCCTTTCCACTGAAGGGAAAGGCTCAAGTGACACAGAATGTAGGCTGTTGGGTGGAGTACCCACCACTTGCTCTTCCTGCCTATTGCTGGGGAGATTAGAACAGTGACTATGGGTGTCGAACCTTCTGTCACACAGAAGGAATTGTGCTTTGTACAAGCTCTGTGCCTCAGAGGAAATGATCTTCACAGTGCAGACCTTGCACATGCAGACACTGCAACCCACAGGAACACAGCTGCCAGGCTGGAGGTGGAGAGACAGACGCTAAGTAGGTAGCAAACCAGCCACCCATGCAGAGGACCCGGCTAGCACTCACATAACTGCTCACATCTGCCTATAGCTCCATTTCCACAGGAACCAATGCTCTCTTTTGGCCTCCTTGGGCACAAGGCACACAGCTTATACACATACATATTATATGTGCAGGCAAATAATCATACATACAAAATAAAAATAAAATTTAAAAATCAAATTCAATAGAAAACCTGGGAAAACGAAGTGCTACGAGTCTGAGCTAGGCAGTGGTTGGAGCTGTTGCCGAGGCTGCTTTCCTGTGCCCAGGTACCTGCGATCTAGTCTTATCCCGTGAGGGTGCCTTAAAACCAAAGATCCTGCTGGGGTGGGGGGCGGGGGGATGGTGTAGGCAGTGCACGCACGCCTTTAATCCCAACACTTGGGAGGCAGATGCAGGGAGATCCCTGTGAGTTGGAGGTCAGCTTGCTTTACAGAGTGAGTCCCAGCCTGTCTGGGATTGGAAACAGAGAAACCCTGTCTTAAAAAAAAACAAAACTAAAGGAAAAAAACCCCTAAAGATCACACAGTATGAGGATGACTAGTCTGAAATAATGTTTCATCTGAAGTAGAAAAAAAAAGGCCTTATTATTTATATTTATTTAAAATGACTTCTAGTTTATGAACAGTAGCTGACAGGGCAAGTTAGAACATTTAGATCCCTTAACATCATTCAGGACATAATACCAGTTGTTTCTGAGATGAGCAACACAAGTATACAGACAACACATTACACAAAACAGTGCAGATGCAGCATGCCCTAAAATCCACTTCGTCAAAACTGCCCTGCAAATACAAGGCATAGGTAACAAGGATCCATGAGAAGATCTTAAATAAAACTTCACTGAGACTCAGACTCTGACCAGGATGATGAAGACGAAGATTCTGATGAACTCCCTGGAGATACTGCTTCTTGTACTTCAGACCAGAGGTAGGCGATCAGCATTAGACAACACAGTAAAAGGACAAGAAATATAGGGACCACAAGCACCGCTATTTTCAGGTTTACTTCTTCATCCTCCATCTTATCATCTGGACTCTCTTCAACCAGAACATTCAGATTCAAGTTTCGATCAGTGAGCTTACCAACAGGACCACTGTCCACACTCCCTCCGTCCCCTGGACTGCTACAGTCGGGAGGGGCGAAGCCAGCGTCACAGTGACAGTGCTTGAAATTGTTGCACACTCCTTTCCCGTGACACATCTGCTGTGGCTCACAGTCGTACTGGAGCACCCGATGACCGGTGCACATGTAATCCATGCAGACTTTGTTTGGGGCACAGGAGGTGCCGCTCTGCACATCTCCGTCATCAGGGACATCTGTGATGTTATAGGCATCCATACTCCAACACCAGTCCTCTCCATAAGGAAACTGGAGGAGTGAGTGTAGGGGTTTGACTTGTGGCAGGTATCTAACATCTGTACATACCAGCTTCCCACAAAATATATCCTCATCGGAACATGTTTCGTATCTTAAGTTAGCAGAGGTGGGATGGCCACAGTTTCCAAACCGGTTTGCCTTAGTATTAACTGAAATGTAACATTCCTCAGGGGCAGATCTTGCAGGATACCCATAGATCCTTGAACATTGCTTATCAGGGTTCTTACACAAACCCCCCGAGCAGTAATAAATCCTATCACACTGTGTGCCATCCTGCATGTAGCTGTTTGCAGGGCATTCTTGAGCACTGCCGTCACAATACTCGGGAAGGTCACACACATCCTCAGCAGGACGACATAAGCTCCCTTTCTTCTTAAATGTACATTTGTAGCAGCAGAGTCCCTCACTGCACTGCGCACCCTCTTTCAGTGTACATGTTGGCGCACAGCATGGGTGATTGTCACAGTCACTACCGCAGTCACACTGCTCCAAATCCTCCACCACACCATTCCCACAATTGGCAGCTCTGGGCCTGCGGCTCTGGCGCCCAGGCTTGTCAAGCAGGCACGCCCCTCTGTGGTCGTGGAGGAAACGGAGGAAGTGGTCAGAGCTGCAGTTGCTGAAGCCACTGTCCTTACTGATCTTCTCATGCATGAGGCAGAAGTGCTTAGGACCACAGGTGCAGGTTGGGTGGTCGTGCTGGATACCCAGATTGTGCCCGAGCTCGTGGGCCATGAGAGCCGAGAACAGGAGGACATCTTCATGATGGAAGGCCTCCACGGCAGCCGCAAACTCC
>LR749495.1:348819-429550 GCA_902729485.2 Mus minutoides
ACACTGCAGGAGACCACAGGCTGATGCTCCATGGTGTAGAGGACATGTTCAAAGTTTTTGGAAGAGAGCATGGGCTCAATGCCATAGGATGTTTCCTCTTTAATCAAGACTCCCCTGAGGCCTGAACAGATGTTGACAGAAACAAAGGAGCCTGGCACCCCTTCCATGTAGCCTTCATAGTGGCAGTCCTGGGAGAGGAGAGGCATTTCTTGCCCCAGGATGCCATTGTGGTAACTGTAGACTGGGAAGTTATTCTCAGAGTAGTGTCCCTTTACCTTGAGGTGAAGCAGCTGCTTTTGGCCTTGCATCAACAGCAGGTAGGACACCTTCCCTCCAGGGTCTTCCCTCCCCTTGCCTGGCAGTCTCTCGGGGATGACAGTTTCATAGGAAGAATTATATATAGATCCAATGTCACAGAATGTGCTTGGGAGACAAATCAATAGGGCCAAAATCCCTACTCTGACAGATGGCACTAGTCTCAGACCCAAGTTCCAGTGTTGTGCAGCCCAGATGTGAGGTGTTATCTTAGCTTCCTTTAAGGCTATTCGCCTGATCTGTGGGGAAGATAGCCCGGAGGCAAACCCTGTCCCTGCTGCTGCCACTGACATGGCTCCAACAAACTGTTGATGATGGAGGATCTCTGTCTCTGCTTTCCCCAGACCTAGGAACCCAGACCTGTGCCTTATTGGGGAGCTTCCCAGGGAATCAATCGTACGGCCTCAGGCTGTGTCTCTCTTCTTTCTTTCTCCTGGCCTTGGTGGGTATGTACAGCACAGGGGCTTCTTTCAAGTGGAAGAGCTTCAGTATTGCTTAAGTTCCTTTGACATTCATGGAGATGAGCCCTGCATCTACAGTGGCTCTGCTGGTTCTGTGTGTGTCACATCGTCTTCCCTCCTCCACAGGTCATGGACCCCTGACATGTTAGCCTGCTCATACTTTCAGACTCAACATTCTGCAGGGATGTGGGGGAGGGGACAGAGTTCTCTGAACAATTAAGAGTTCTCTTTTGTCCTGCCTCATTCCTCATTCTTATAGTGGTCATGTTAGATGGATAGCTATTTCTCTTAGACTGCCTGATTCCTTTCACTGATATTCGCGCGCGCGCGCGCGCGCGCGCGCGCGCACACACACACACACACACACACACACACACACACACACACACACAGACTCACACACAGTTTTTAGATGTTCTACTTTCCCCTATCCTTGTGTCTGTGTCTACCAAATGAATTTTGGCTTTAAAACATGATCCGTCTCTATAGAAAAGTGGTTTTTTTTGTTTTTGTTTTTTTTGAGAGAGGGTTTCTCTGTATAGCCCTGGCTGTCCTTGAACTCAGAAATCCGCCTGCCTCTGCCTCCTGAGATTAAAGGTGTACGCCACCACCGACTGGTGGAAAAATTTTTCTAAAGCATAAGTGTTATATGATCTTATTTTTACCATAGAAATATATTAGAGCCTGAAATCTAGGTTAGTTCTCCCAATGGTCTCACTATAAAATGAAGACAGACTGGTGACTCTAGTTAAAGCAACAAAGAAAATGGAAGTGGTCTCTGAAGAACTCTTAAACCTGCACACTTGCTGACTGCAGTTGGCTTGCGCTGCCCATGCAAGTCTGAGGCTTTAGATTCACCTTAGTGTTCTTCCTGTATTTAGCATTATCTATTAGAAGTAGAACAGTTGTGTGAGCACATTCCTTCCCTCATTTCTTCATTCTCATGCATATATATTTTAAGATTAACTAAATGAAACTCTGTCTTTTATGTACTATAAAAAATTTTATGTTATAAGCTAAATATTTACAACCTAAATCATACAAGGTGTAACACTTGGGATTGGAGATTCAGAAAGGCGGTACATTTCTGTAATCTCAACACCCAGGAGACAGAGACAAGAAGATCACGAGTTCAAGGCCCACATGGTCTTTGTATGAGTTCTGAGCCAGCCAGCCATACAAAGCAAGACCTTCTCTCAAAAAGCAAGGCCACCACCACCAAAAAAAAAAAGGGAAAGAGAATATATATATATTCTCTAATAATGGGAACAGTCTAATATAGATATGTACATATATATCTAGATATATAGCTATATGTATTATGTGTGTGTATATATATAAAAACTGTGGTATCCCCCCTCAGCCAGTGACGCTTAGCGTTAGCAGACAATGCAAGCTCTCAGTTCACAGACTCGCTTGACAACTGGGCGGGAGTGAGGGTCCTCAGCCATCAGCCACTGAGCCATCAGCCACTGAGCAACCAAAACTTCTCCCAAGTACCTGTTCTGGAAATGACCAAATTCCTCTGTTTCCCTGTGTCAGAACTAACAAACATAACAAAGGTTAAGGCATAAGACAAAGCAAGAATCAATAATGGAAAAGCAGTCTACTTTTTAAATTTAGAAATATGTAATTAAAATGAAATACCCAATTTTCCAATTCTCAGATTGAAACTCATTTTCTGTGGTAGGCAAGCAAGAAATTACCAGGAATAGAAAGGTTTAATTTCTAGCTAGGGGTAGATTTTTAAATTATTAGCAAAACTGACTCATGTTAAAACATAACTTCCTACTGGCCTAGAAATACACAAACCAAATTGTGCTCTGACTCAGTGTGCCAGGCCATCTCCAGGGGTTACAGATATCCAACATAGTTCTCATCTGGACAAACACAGATACAGACTTCATCATGGGGCAAGAAGAATGTAGCTGAAAGCTGCTGAGACACGCCGTGCATAGGAAAAGCAGCCAGAAGATGTGTGTCCATTTCAGCCATTCTACACTTCACCACAGTGAAGAGGAAAATACCCTAAGCTTGCCGGGCATGGTGGCGCACGCCTTTAATCCCAGCACTCGGGAGGCAGAGGGCAGGCGGATTTCTGAGTTCGAGGCCAGCCTGGTCTACAAAGTGAGTTCCAGGACAGCCAGGGCTATACAGAGAAACCCTGTCTTGAAAAACCAAAAAAAAAAAAAAAAAAAAAAAAAAAAATACCCTAAGCTTTTACAAGACACCCAAAGTGACATATTTCAAAGATGAACGCTAGAGTTAGAGTGCCAGTGGTTTCTCTGAAGAGAAGACTAACAGCTAACTTGTCCCCAAGGGAACACTGGATTCCAACCCCAGGAAAGGCGCACTGGAGGTCTGCAGGCACAGGAGAGCAAGTGTGGCCTCCCTGTGATCTAGTGAACAGGATTTCACTGAAAACATGCCCTAATCCAATTCTCAGCTACAGTTTTCTGGCTGGAAATTTTGCTTAAGATTAGTTTTCCTCTGCTAAGTGAGTTCCTGCTATCCTGGACAGTAGCCCTACTTCTCACGACAGCACTACTCACCTAAGAGTAACAACGTGTCCTCCCCCTGCAATCATCAACGACACTGCTGTTCTTATTGCACAAGCATCCTTACTGCATGATGGCATCCTTCTGACACCTACCTACACTCCAGGAGCTAGGAAGTCACAAAGCCCCGAGGAATCCTTTTGATTTGCAAGGATTAAACAAAAGTGAACATCTGACAAAGGGCTTGTCTTACCTGTGTCCATTAGCTCCTCTGGGTGCCAACAAAGACAATCACAGCTCTAAAAGCCTACCATGAGCAGAGGGACTGGCTGTGTCTGTATACACAACAGTTAACAAAGGAAACACTATCTGGGCAATAATTCTATTTCCTGAGAATAAAAGATACTGATGAGGGGGCTGGAGAGATGGCTCAGCGGTTAAGAGCACTGACTGCTCTTCCAGGGGTCCTGAGTTCAATTCCCAGCAACCACATGGTGGCTCACAACCATCTGTAATAAGATCTGATGCCCTCTTCTGGTGTGTCTGAAGACAGATATGGTGTACTCACATAAATAAAATAAATAAATCTTAAAAAAAAAAAAAAAAGAAGATACTGATGAAAATAAACACAGCCTGGAGGATGTCTTAAGTCTAGGCAGAACCACTGCTCTGGACAGTCATAAGAGAGAAACAACCAAAGAAGGTCCTCTGATGTTGTTTCTCAGCAAAATCCTACTAGAAAGCAGTCAGGGGAGCAGGGTGGGTGGTGAGCGCCTATACAGTAAAGCTTGTTCTGGAGCAGAGGCCAGATGGGTGAGAGGATGGCAAAGAATAAGCCAAAGCGAATCCCAGTGGGCCTCGGGAACACACCCACACCCCTCACAAGAACGACATGAAGTAAACGGCTGGGTTTTTTTCTAGGAGATGAGGGGCGAGGGAAGCTGAGGCCATGTTCTGCGTTTCCTCCAGGCCATGGAGTGTGTGCGCATCCTGGGAGCTGTGGCAGGCAGCTGATAGCACTTAGTTCACAGACACAGGTCAGCAATGGGATTCATCTAGCTGAGGTGCAGGGAGCAAACACCCAGAGCAAAAGGGAGTGAGACTCCACAGTGCTCGATGCAGCAGTTTACTGGGCAGGACCATGGCATGGCTCCTTTACCTACCTCTGACAAGGAGCTGTAATACTTTACTAAATCAAATCCATCTTCCATAAGACTCAACCATCCTACATTAATATATGTATTACTGGGATTGAGCTTAAATCTATATAGCAACTTAAATCTATATAGCAACTTAAAACAACAAGAAAATGAAATTATGATTTATTAATTTACATAAAAATTACTTTTTACATTAAGGAATAATTTTTCCAATTGTTAAAAACAGTTTTAAGCTGTTACTACTGGGGCTCGTGGGGAAGGGTCTGCTCTTCAATCACCTGCTTCACAACCTCTGCCAGCTTCAATCGGTCAACTTTATCTGTGAATCCACGACCTGAAAGGCAAGAAAGAACAAGGTCAGCACAACTCCTTATGAGCTGAAATTCACCCCACACTGTCCAGAAGCAGTTCAGAGGCCCCGTTTTCAGGCAGCAACTGAGCTCTGAGCAGCTTCTCTAAGCCAGAGATCACTGTATGTCTGACAACAGACTCATACCCAAGCATATAAAACTCCCACATGTGTGTAAAAAAGCTACAAATGGGTAGATGACAGTCCAAAGATTACAACAGGTATGTCACAAAAAAGCAGATAGCAGGCATGCCTGGGCAGTCGCAGTGGGGTCAATCGCAGTCAGGCGTGGCCCCTACCCCGTCTCTACACACACCATCCTTACTGAGCTCTGGCCTCAGAGACCATCTATGTCTAAGTAAGCATGGGGCAGGGGCAGGGGCAGGGGCAGGGGCAGGGGCAGGGGCAGGGGCAGGGGCAGGGGCAGGGGCAGGGGCAGGGGCAGGGGCTGCGCCTCACCGTTCCAGCTAAAACTCTGCAGAGCATCCCTTAGGAGCTTGCACTCCCGGTTGTACTTCCAGGCCTCCTGCATTACCTCGTTCAGCTTCTCATCTTCATTCTCTCCTGTGGGCGAGAATGGAGAGGAAGTTTGACTTCTTTGTAGCATCATGGGATTTCTGTGTCCCACTAGCTGAGAAACTGTGAAACAGCACACACAAGCTGCGAGCTACCGGCTGCCCAGGGCGCCAGGCTGACCCTCGGATCACTGAGCCCTTCCAAGTCTGCATTTTCACACAAATGTGACATCCCAGGCTGAGGGCTGGCACTTAGAAAATGTGAGGTGTTTCTGAGCAAAAACATCTGGCCAAGTAAAGGAGAAGGTAAAGGGCTGTGTGTGCTACCATTTTCCTAAGCACATCCCTTGCTTCTGAATGATCAGGCAAGTTCTCGGAGTGCTCTTAAATCACAAAGGATCTAGGGAGATGGGTTAATCCAACCTTCTGTGACCCCATCTACCATGAGCATCTCTGTCATTAGCTGAGAACAGTACCTCACTTCACAGCCGGCTGAATCCCCTTGAGATGAGAGGTCCCTCCGGCAAAGGCAAGCATAAGGCCGGGACAGAAGCCACAGCAGGGCTAGTCGTGAGCATGTGCAGTGTTCTTTTTACACTCACAGAACAAGAGACACAGTGTGTCACTGTAAAGGTTCTGGAAATGGTGCTGATGGCCTCTACGCTATCCTTGGACCCTGTCCACATCTCCATTCTTCACTCTCTACTTTGTGACTTCATTGTGAGACTAAGACAACAGAAAATCATGGGCCACAATCTGGCAGTGGCAGTTAAGCCTAACCTAGAACATCAGAGAAGACCAAAGATACAGAACTTACCATGTATCTGCTCGCAGTGTCTGTATTTGTTAGTAATGTGGACTCATATATATATAATATACTTAAAAGACAAATCTCAAGCTAATCTAATCCTCTTGTCACACACACACACACACACACACACACACACACACACGCACGCACGCACGCACGCACGCAGAACATTAGTAAGTGGCATGACCTTTACCAGCCTGGGGGAGGATACACTGGGCAATGACATCTCGAAGCTTTTCCAAGGCAACATTTGAGTCCTCAGTTCCATTCTCATGGTCGTGTATATAAATACCATCCTTTGGCTTGGTGCTTTACAAAGGTGGGAAAGACAAGAGCAAGGTAAGACCTCAGAACCCAGCTCCAAATCAAGACACCAGGGTATTCAGAAAAATAACTACAGAATGTGTCCAACTCCTGGGTAATTTAAATGTCTACACTTTCTGTAGAAAGCAGATGAAGGTGACTCCCCACTGAGCTCTCATCACTCACCATCAACCATGCCTGCCATGAAGATGATCACAGAAATGCGCTCACTCACCCCAGCAGCTTCCTCTTCCTGAGAATGGGGTTGTTGACGGAGTGCAGGGGTTTGAGGCTGACCTTGAGGTCCTGGATCCTCATGTTTGCCAGCTGCTCGGCGTGTGCCTGCTGGATCCCTGCAACCACCGCCTGCACGCAGAGACTGCTATCAGTTCAAGGCTGCCTGCCGGATTCTGTTCTTTTTGCTATGTTACCCGTGTTCATCTTGACCTCCTGGACTCACATGACTTGCCAACCTAAGCTTCCCAAGTAAGTGCTGGCTGTGGTGTGTCACTGAGCCTGTCTCTGGCACTAAGAAGGAGATCTAAAGCAAGGGGACACATACAGCTTAAGCTGTGACATTGGTCAGCCAGAGGAGTCTTCCCGTCATCAGTGAGGCCCAGGGAACAGTGGGCCACAGCCCAATTGGTCTTCTTCCTTGGCGATGAATGGGGACAGAAATTTCAGTAAGAATTTCTGGGGCTGGAGAGATGGCTCAGAGGTTAAGAGCACCGACTGCTCTTCTAAAGGTCCTGAGTTCAAATCCCACAACCACATGGTGGCTCACAACCATCTATAAAGAGATCTGATACCCTCTTCTGGGGTGTCTGAAGACAGCTACAGTGTACTTACATATAATAAATAAATAAATAAATAAATAAATAAATAAATAAATAAATAACAACAACAAAGAACAAACAAGCACAAGGCCAAGCTAGACTATATAGTAAGACACAGTCTCAAAAAAAAAAAAAAAAAAAAAGCCAGGCATGGTGGTGCACGCCTTGAATTCCAGCACTCAGGAGGCAGAGGCAGGCGGATTTCTGAGTTCGAGGCCAGCCTGGAATACAGAGTGAGTTCCAGGACAGCCAGGGCTATACAGAGAAACCCTGTCTTGAAGGAAAAAAAAAAAAAGAAAGAAAACAAACAACAACAACAAAAAAAGAATTTCTTTTTTCGAGACAGGGTTTCTCTGTATAGCCCTGGCTGTCCTAGAACTCACTTCGTAGACCAGGCTGGCCTTGAACTCAGAAATCGGCCTGCCTCTGCCTTCTGAGTGCTGGGATTAAAGGCGTGCGGCACCACGCCCAGCAAAAAGAGAATTTCTAACAGTGCTGGACAGATGGCTTACAGTCATGAGCACACACTGTTCCTACAAAGGACCCAACTTCAGTTCTCACCCCTTGTACCAGGCAGCTCACAACCGCCTGTAACTCCAGCTCAAGGGATCCGAATCCCTTCTTCTGACCTCAAGGCACCTTTGTGCACATAGCATACGGATAGATAAAGAAAATAAGCCTTCATATTCCTGAGAACAGAAGGCAGCCAGGAAGTGTAAAGGTCTCTGCCTTCTTCCAGAGTGATCTACCTCCTCAGAGATGTCCCTGATTCTGAATTCCCACAGCATGGAAGATCTGGTTTCTAAAATCCTCACTCCCCCCCACCCCCCAGACATGGTTTTTCTGTGTAGCCCCGGCTGTCCTGGAACTCACTTTGTAGACCAGGCTGGCCTCGAACTCAGAAATCTGCCTGTCTCTGCCTCCCGAGTGCTGGGACTAAAGGTGTGCGCCACCACGCCCTGCTCCTCACTTTGTTTTGTTGGCCTGATTTCAACACCTTGCAGTGAGGATCTTTATGTTCTGTGCCACTAAACCCACACCCCAAGTAGAAAGGCTATTCCTTTGAGCCTTCTCTTGGATTGACTTTTTAGGACCAAGAGCAGTAACGTGCTTGCCACGGTTTCTCTTTACATCCATATTCAGTCACCACAACTTCCCTTTCTTAACTTAGGCATCACTTACCTTATCCATCATCAGCTGGGCAGAGGGTAGCACATTATCCAGGGCCTCTGTCGAGTTGAGCCAGGGATGGTCCAACACTCCCTCGATTGTGAGTCTTTCCTCTGGTTTGACCTTCAGAAGCCTTCAGAGAAAACAGACCAACAGAGACAACATGCACAGATTGTTCCCAAAAGAAACAAAGGAAGGTCTTGGGCTGGGCTCCAAATAGCCCTGGCTTCTTTTGACTTTCTACCAACAGGCCAGGAGCTTCTAGGATCAAGGCAGAATGGGATGCTAGTCACATGTAGTGTGTATGTGTAGATTATGGCTTAAGATTGCCTGCAGATTGAAAGTGGTACCAGAAGTTTTGTTCAAAACCACTTCAGAGCACATCATAGGATGCAGTAGAGAGGCCAACAGGCCTACCTGTATTCAATCTCCACACTGAGTTTCTGGGACAATACTTCAACTACTTTTGGCTGATAGTAGCTGTAACATAGCTGGGAGTCATGCCGTTTCAAACAGGAGGTTGTTATCTCAGATAAAACTAGACCCATCAGATAGTAGGCCTGAGCTTCTCTATGTTCCATTCAGTCAACCACTAGGACCAACCATCACACGGCACAGTCTCTGGACCAGCCACATTTTGGTCATTTGCCTAGCTCACTCCAGCATACTCCTGGGCTCTCTGCAACACCATCTCATTCCAAATATCTGAGTCAGGAAAGCCTACATCCCTTGGAGAGGCCCAGGCCAGTGAGAGATCTTTGTGTCAAGGAAAAAGCAGAGGAGGAAGAAGAGGGGGAAATGTAGATGAAGGCCTTAAGAATGACCTCTGACCTCTACACGAATGCATACCTGCACAAGAGGCAGACAGCCCCCAAGAGGACACCAAGGTTTATTAGAGAGCTGGGTATGTGGTATAGAAGCTGTATGAAGAGTGGTGGGAATTCAAACCCTGCTCTTACATCATGAACAGTCCTTCTTTATAAAGACTCCTGAACAACCATCTCACTTTGTTTTAAAGATTTATGAATTCACATATTTATGTACTGTCTTCAGACACACCCGAAGAGGGCATCAGATCTCATTCCAGATAGATGGTTGTGAGCCACCATGTGGTTGCTGAGAACTGAACACAGGACCTCTGGAAGAGTAGTCAGCATTCTTAACCACTGAGCCATCTTGCCAGCCCACCACTCCACTTTTTTAAACATTTTGTTTTGATACAGGGTCTCTGTGACCCAGGCTGGCCTTGAATTCCTAATTCTCCTGCCTCAGCCTTCCACAGGTCAGCAATACAGGAAGGCATGAGCATGGCACAAGCTCACTCTTGGAGGGCCTGCAGTCACCAGGATGGTCCCCAAGCACTGTCCCTTCCCTGCTTCCCTTCCTCTCAAAACCCAGAAGGAACCTGATGAGCCAGGCACAGCCCTGCCTTCCCTGTGGGCAGCAGAAGGAAACGTGTACTGAGTTCCACTCTGTGTCCTTTATCTTCTTGCTAACAAAGTGCTATAGCACCCCCCCCGCCCCCAATAGGCCAAGTCTTAATTTCTATTACTTAGAAAAGCTGCAGATCTATTTTGCTTTCTGAGTCTGTGCTGTGCCTTCAACACTTTCACAATGATTCTGCTCCTTGGTAAGGAAAGCCGCTTGATCCTGTCACAGACTCACTTGGTGGCTTCTTTGTCTTAGACAATCTCCTAAGGACTCTGGGTCTCACAGCACGACCCCCTCGCAGTCTGCCTGGGCACACACCACATGCGGATTTAGGTGCTTTCCCAACTTTCTTGGTGTAAAGGTAAACAATCCTGTTGCCAGGGGTTCAAGACAGCCTAGTTTTGTTAGAGGCTGTGTATGTCAAACGCTGGACCACCCTGAGTACCTCTAACCACCGTCCCCGGAAGAAGAAAAGGAAAGCGCTTTATCAACTCTTATGCAGTCACTATCCCTAACTCTTTTCAACATTTATTTTTATTTTATGTATGAATGTCTGCCTGCATGCACCGCTGTGTGCCACCATGTGGGTGCTGGGAAGACGCGGTGGGTGCTCTTAAGCACTCAGCCTCCCCTCCCCTGCTAGCCCTAACTCTAACTGAATCCCAGCTTAGTGTTGCCAGAGCCACCACATGGCAGAGAAGACTGGGTATGGTCCTGAGACCAGCAGCACATACTGCAACAGTAAAAAAGGAGTAAAGGCCAAAGCTGCTGTCCTGAAACCCTAGCATCAGCTCCACCCCACAGCTGGCTTATAGATGAGAAGACACAGGCTAGCATGCAATGTGCATATTAACACTTAAGAGTCTCAGTCCAGCCTCAACTACACAGTGAGTTCTAGGCCAGCCAGAGCTAGAACAAGATCCTATTTCAAAGCAAAAACAAAAACAAACCCAAGCAAAACAAGATGACAAAAGAGAGACGTTGAAGAGGGAAGGGGAGAAGGACACTGCATGAGGCTGGTCACTTAGAGACCCGGATCTAATAGCCATGGATACTGGCTTCAGCCCTACAGCCGAGACTTACTTCCTTACAACATCTTTAGCCATCTCTGAGATCTGGCTCCACTCTTCTTCTGGGAACTCGAAACTTCCTGTCATGATCTTTTTCCGCATATCCTTTGGGATAGTCCGACTATGATGTTTGGAGTAAAAAGGAGGATATCCGCACAGCATCACATAAATTATCACCCCTAGGGACCACAAGTCACAGCTCTGAAAGCAAAATAGAAAATAATCATTCCCATTAGAGAAAAGCCTCAAATTAAGGTTCAGGTATAGTCCCAACACCTAAAGGCTAAAATCACCAAACTTCACAAGAACAGTGACAGCTGGGAACACCTGTTAACACCAACATGGCATGTATCTCATACAAATGAGGCCAGCCTGGAGCAGAAAAGCCAGCTTGTACTTTAGTATCTACTGTGTCAATGTGGACCAGGGAGGACAGAGAACAGCTACTGGGCACATGTAAGCTGGTGCCAAGATGGCATAAGCCATTTTGAAAAGGCCAAAATAATATGACAAAATTTGGAGGTCTAAAGACACATGACATGTTGGTGACACATGACAACCATGTCTGTCCTACTCTATTCTAATTCAAAGATTCTATTTGAATTGTTAAAAAAAAATACTTATGAAGAAAAGAAAACGCTGTAAGAAGAGCAGAACTTCTCCAGCTTCAAGCCTCAAACAGGAGCTTCCTCTCTCAACACTCCAGAACACCTGGTGTAAGACACATTTCACACCACCTGTCTCTAAAACAGTTCTGGTGAGCCTCATGGTGAGAGGCCACACAGGCAGGCAGTTGTCTGGAGCCACTGCCAGCAACTGCGCCTGGCTCACTCAGGTGGGCTGGGTCTGCGGTCCCATGTCCTAAAGGCTTCATACCATTCAATCTCCATCAGGTCAAGTGTACAGCAGGCAAGGATTCTCCCAGTGAGCCCTCTGCATCACAGTGCTTTGATGAGTCTTGTGTGATGTATATCTGTGCATATGGGAGAGGGGTATGCACATGCCTATGCACTATGCATGTAAAACCAAAGGATGTCTGGTGTGTCCTCCTCTATCATTGTTGGCATTGTTCCCCTGACCTGCCCTTCCACAGGTGCTCAGAATGCTCCTGCCCAGAGTGAAGCTTAAGCTGGGCAGAAGTAGTGCACGCCTTTAATCCCAACACTTGGGAGGCAGAGGCAGAGGCAGGTGGATCTCTGTAAGTTTGAGGCCAGCATGGTTTCCAGAGCAAGTTCCAGGACAGCCAGGGCTACATAGAGAATCCTTATTTTGACCCGTTCCCCCCACAGGCACACACTAAAGTGCAGCTTGGTAGCCTAAACAAAGCCACACAGCTGGAGCGTGTGGACCCACAGCAGCTGTCCCAGGCCACTGTGTCACCCATACCTAGTTTGAAGTGCCCAAAGAGCAAGCACACATTAAAATCTAGTCAGCAACTCCAAGATCCATTTGCAGAGACGCTGGCCTGCACACAGCAGGTTTGTCCGTGGCTGAGGATTCAGAGGCACCACATAAAGCATTTGCTATGCTCAAAATACACTGTTCAAATTAGACAGCAGCTCTTTTAAAATGTGCCTTTTTATCTTTTTCAAATTGGCGTTTTACGAAGTACCAAAGGATGCTAACACACACAGCAAGGTGCTCTTGGAGTTTCAGTTTCTCAAAACTGGCCTTTATGTCTAAAATGACTGCCAACCATGTCACTTCAGTGTCATCAGAGGATTACTTCCTATCTCATTAGATTAGAGACTGGGATGCCAGGTCACTTGCTGTACGCAGCATGAACATCTCTCAGTGGGAAGGAGCTAACCACCTCTCCCTTTACCTTGTTGTAAGTGTAGGGTGTTGGCGAGGTAGGTATGATGCCAGACTTCTCCTTCTGGTGCCTTCTCTGTGCTTCCAGTACCTAGAAAGGAGTTGGACCAAATGCTTATTGGAAATCACATCACCAATGTCCCACAGCTTGAGACAGACTACAGGAAGGCTAAAGATGAACTGGCAATCAACAATAAAAAAATAACTCAACATCAATATAACACTTCCAGCCAGGTATATTGGCACACACCTTTAAGCTCAAGCCTGGCATACATAGGGAGGACATAGTTTCAGGACTTAGTTGAGACCCTATCTCAAAAACAAAACCCTTTCTCAGGGTAGTGGTTGATTAGGCCTTTAATCCCAGCAGAGGCAGGCAGATCTTCGAGTTCAAGGCTATATATACAGCCTGGTCTACACAGTATGAGCCAGGACAGCCAGGGCTACCCAGAGAAACCTTTCTGTTCCCAAACCCAGGAACCCTAAACACCTGTCTTTTCTCCCCAGCTATTGTTAGCAATCAGAATTGGATGGGAGCAGGGTCCCTCAGTATCTTATGGGAGGACTCTCTCCAGCTAACAGTCTTTGTACCCAAATTAACATTAGAAATACAAGCCTGGGCCAGGCGTGGTGGCGCATGCCTTTAATCCCAGGACTCGGGAGACAGAGGCAGGTGGATCTCTGAGTTCGAGGCCAGCCTGGTCTACAGAGTGAGTTCCAGGACAGCCAGGGCTATACAGAAAAACCTTGTCTTGAAGAAGAAAAAAAAAAAAAAAAAAAAAAAAAAAAAGAAAGAAAGAAAGAAATACAAGCCTGGCAGTGGTGGTACATGCCTTTTGATCCCAGTGCTTGGGAGACAGAGGCAGGCAGATTTCTGAGTTCAAGACCAGCCTGGTCTACAGAGTGAGTTCCATGACAGCCACATAGAGAAACCCTGTCTCGGAAAAAAAAAAAAAAAGAAGAAAGGAAATAACAAGCAGCACAGGCCACACCCACTGTAGAAACAAGAACCAACAAGTCATCTGGCAGTGGTGGCACACGCCTTTAAATCCCAGCACTTGGGAGGCAGAGGAAGGCAGATCCCAAATTCAAGGCCAACCTGGTCTACAGAGTTCATTCCAGTTCAGCCAAGGCTACACAGAGAAACCTAGGAGGATGCAGGGGAAGTTGGCAATACAGCACAAAGAAGAAAACAGGCTTACCTGAGGTGCTACATAGTAAGGTGTAAACTGGGGTGTCATCAAATCACCTTGGTCAACTTTAGCAAACCCAAAGTCACATAACTTCACAGGGGCATCCTGAAAGAAAACAAACTGGGGTTAATACCACATAGCTGTCAGTAAACACTTTATGGAAGCCAGGTGTGGTGGCTCATGCCTGTAATACTAGNTGCTTTTGCATAATGCCTGATTTGGGTCCCAGCACCCACGTCTCAGCTCACAACAACCTGTAACTTTATTTCCAGGGTATCCCATGCCCTCTTCTGGCCTTTACAGGTACTGTATGCACCTTCAGGTAAACCACTTATACTCATAAAACTCCTCAGTAATCTAAAGTAAGAGAGAAGCAGATCTACGAGGTCAGCCCTGACTTATACTTGTGTGCACAGCTCTGAGTTCAGAGCCTTAACTAACAGGCCGGCCTTCCTCTCATCCACCCAGCCTCACTCTGAAGAGTAGCAACTGGAGCAACTGACTAGTATACTGAATGTGGGCCAGGAGACAGGAATCCAGGAAAAGAACACAGCCTGTCAGGGCTAACAGCAACTCAAACTGAACTATGTAACTGCATGTCAATTCCTGCCTCTCCCCAAAGGCTGTCCAGATAATATGCAAGTTCATATGTCCCACTAATGTATCTGTACCATCTAAATCACCCATGCTATGGGTGTGGCAACATTTCTGAGGCCCTAACAAGGAAAGAGTGGGACACTGAAGTATCAGAAGTACATGCCTAAACCTCCTGTGCACAGGCTCAGTACAGCAGCAGGAAGCACACACCTACAATCCCAGCACTCAGGAAGCAAAGGCAGAGTTTTAGCCCAACCTAGTTTACAGGGGTTCCAGGCCAGCCTGATCCACAAAGCAAGATAGTATGACAAAAATTAAACCAGGCTGAGGATGTACATCAGTTGGCACAGTGCTGGCCTACTGTGTGTGAAGTCCTGGATTCAATCCCCACAGTCACATAAACTGAATCTGGTGATGCATACCTGGAATCCCAACACTCAAAAGGAGTTGGAGGCAGGAGATCAGAAGTTCGAGGTCATCTTCAGCTACATAATATAAGTTCAAGGCTGGCCTGGGATAGACAGACCCTATCTTTAAAAAACAGAAAGAAACAGAACAAAACAAAACAAAGTGACAGCATCAAATGAGGAAAAGCAGTTGTTCTCACCAGAGAGTTATCCTTGAATAGCAGATTTTCAGGCTTGAGGTCTCTGTGCGCAATGTTTAGCAAGTGACAGTGCTGTAGAGCCAGGGCTATCTGGAAAAGGGCACAGTGGACCAGCCACCTTTTAGAAAAGCACCATCTCTAACACCCCTAGTGGGAGAGCTCAGGGGTTAAGTCAGTTACAACTGTAGCTAGTGTTGCATACACAAGAGGAACTAAGAAAGACTCAGGACACCAAGAAACACAAATACATTGGCCTTAGTTTAACTATAACCTATATTTACTGAACAAGCACGACTGTTCCTCTGTCAGAATAAAGCCGGTGGTAGACACATCCCGTAAGATGTCTGGCCATTCCTTTACCTGTGCTGTGACAGGTACTGTGGGGACCCACAGGCAGCAGTCTACACTAAGAAGGGCTTCCCAGTGGACCCCTGCTGTGACCCCAGGGCTGCTCCTCCAGATACCTGCACCCTAAGGAGCTGAATGGCAGACAACACCTTCCAACCAGCCAGCTTGACTTCCTATCTCATGAAAATTTATCTGTCTGTGTAGACTGAGACAGCTTTTGTTTTACAGATGGTCACATCTCATCCTTTAGTCTTAGTATTGAAAAATGAATGGTGTAATTTAAAAGTTAAACAGTTCAACTCTTGTGATTCTTCTCAGCACCTCACATAGTGGTTAACCCTAGTCAATCAGAAAGGAGGCATCCAGAGACACTCGAGAATGGAGGGTGGACAATCTGACGAGCTTTCTCACAATGCTAACTGTTGTGGCCTCATGCTTTCCTATGGTCTACTTGCTTGGTATGAAGACAGGCCTGAGGTTTAGCCTGTCACCTCTATGAGGGAACTGTATGGGACATAAAGTATTTCTACAGTAAATATAACAGAATATAACTAAGAATCACTCACTATTACAAAAGCCCACAGAAATGAAGGGTGACTTATGCAAGAAACATCTTAGGTACAAACGCCTGAGAACAAGTTTACACTAAAGGTCTTTCAGGTGATAGCAAGAGCATCAAATGCTACCTGCCCACAGCTGTCCACAGTTAAGACCGTGGAGGAAATTCTCAGAGTGCCCTTGGGAAAGGTGACAAGCAATTAAAAATCCAATCCTCCCTCCCAAAGTATAAAGGGTCAGTGGCACTTTTCGGAAGATGTCCTTCCTTTCTGATTATAACAAAGCAGGCAATGAGAGGTCAAATGGAGCTTTGCTTTAAGCTTCCCTTCCCACAATGCAATTGTACTGCTTAACAAGGTAGTCGCAGTTTGGCGGGTACCGGGGTCAACTTGCCTGCTTTGTTACTTGGCTGGCTTGCTTCTCTGTAAAGTGCCGGTGCTGGCTGATTCTGTGAAATAGCTCTCCCCCTTCCATCATCTCCATTACAATTAAGAGTCGAGCCCTGTTTGAAAGCATTTGATTTTTGTTAAGTTTAAAAAAAAAAAGAAAAAAGAAAAAAGAAAAAAAGGAAAAGGAAAAAAAACAAAGAAAAAAAGGAAAAGAAAATCCCTGAAGCATCACTGACCTAAAGTGACCTCATCTACGAAATATGCAACCACTGTGTTCATGGGAAGCTAGCCGCTAATTAGGTGCAATGACTCTCACATTCTCAACCAAAATATAAAAAGGAAGAAAAAGAAAAAAACCAAACATGAATTTCTGGCTCCTAGTTCCACTAGGACTATGAATGCTTCTGCTTGCATCCAAATGCTTTCAGCATCAGAGCACACTTGGGAACCACAATCGACTTCCCACTGGCTTTACCAGCACAGCTTCTGTACCCCCTTTCCCATGCGCACTTCCCCCAGCCTGAGACACTGGCCTTACAGACTGCAGACTGCACTTACACTAGCTCTGCTCTGTAAGGTTCTGAGTGCAAGGGAGGAGGTGCCTTGCTTGCTGCCTGCCACACTGCAATGACAGGGTTCCCAGCTCAGTCTCCACCTAAGGGACTTCCCAAACTAAAAGAATGATGATGGTTTCTTCTTTCAGAAGGCAAGTCAAGGCAAGCACTGGGACACCTCTGCTGCATTACTTTTAAGACTTGACCTGGAATGCTGGAATGACAGGCCCTTCTTGCTGATTTGAAATAGAATCTATTTTAATTCCTATTTATTTATTTAGAACATAGCCTTACTATGTAGACCAGGCTAGACTGGAATGCATGATCCTCCTGCCTCAGCTTCTCAAGGGCTAGGATTATAGGCATGCACCAACTATACCTGGCTCTTTAATGTTTTATTTTCCTTTTAACTACACACACACACACACACACACACACACACACACACACACACGGCATTAGAGAGTAAATCCAGGGCCTTAGGTACACTTGGCAAACACTCCATCACTAATCTATAATCCCCAAGCCCTTAAACATTTTTTGAAAAGAGAAAGTAATCAAAATAATGGTGGAGGAAGGGAGCAAATGAAACAAGATTCCCCAGGGGCAACTGACGAGAGCTTGGTGACCAGAGCCCAGGCACAGGGTACAGAATTCAGCTTTTACAACACAAGAGAGAGAGGTAGGGAAGGGCAGGGCAAGAAAAGAGCACACATCTGCGACTGTGACTTCCATGGGCATATGGTGATGGCCCTGTCCAGTCTTACCTGGGGCTGGACTCATGAGGAAACTGTACACTGTTAGCAAACACTTCAATAATCTGAACTATGTTGGGGTGTGTGGCACACATCATGTGCAGGCGCACCTTAAAGAGAACACAGGAAACATGCATGTGCAAAAGAAATGCCATCATTTTCCCCCGAAACATCCCATCAAAAACTGACCATGCTAAGTCCAAAAGGTAAGGCTACTTTCTGTAGAAATCCTTATCACCTAGAGTAAGACAAAAAGTGTTTTCCTGTCCAGACCATCTCCTCAGCCTTCTCCATACAAATAAAACTGTACCAACACATTTACTACATCCTCTATTAACAAATGAGAACATACATAACTCATTGTATTTCACAAATTACTGCTACTAATTTAAAAAAAAATTCATGAGGTGACTAAAGACAGTATGCTAGCTCTCCATATCAATAGAGCGCTTGATAATGGTGATATGAGGAGAGTAAGTATAGACAGATTCTTTATGCATCTCTTTATTTTCCATGGATCTGCCTCCCTTAACTGTAAATACATATATATTCTTAGGCTCTAAAAACATTTAAACAAGGGCTGGACAGACAGCTAAGTGGTTAAGAGTGTTTCCTGCTCTTCCAGAAGACCAAACTTCAGCTCCCAGAGCCAAGTTGGTGGGCTCACACTGCCTGGAGCACTAAGGCATCTAATGCTGTCTCAGGCCTGCATCAGCAAAGAATGCCCTTCTGTCCGCCCCCCACCCCTACCCCACCCCCGCCCATGTAAGCCAATAAAGGAACATACCTCATTTCTAGCTTTTGGACGATCGAGAAGAATTTTCAGTGCAAACCGTTCTTGAGTAGATTTCTTCACACAGACTCTAGGTTTAAAAAGAAATCACAATGCCAGTCTGGATCTCCAAGGACAGCAAGCCCGGGACAGCAAGGCCTAACAGAGAGCCCATCTCAGACACACAGGCAAATGAATACAAACAACTTTCCCTAGAGCAGCAGGTGGCTCTTCCTCTCCTCAACCACCAATCCTTACCAGAGTCTCAACCTCAGCACATAATGTCAGCTCACTATCAAAGTACTAAAGAAATGACGGCCTCTCAAAATGGCCCACAGTCTTATTTCTTACTTCTTTTTATTGTATGACTGTTGTGCCTGCATGTATGTTCGTTCACCACCTGTCCCCAGTGGAGATCAGGAAAGGGCATCAGACCCCTGGAAGAGGAGTTACCAGTGGCTGTGAGCTACCTGATAGGTACTAGGAATGGAACCCAGGTCCTCTGCAAGAGCAGCTAGTGCTCTTAACCTCTAACCCATCTCTCCAGCCACACCTTTTACCTTTTCAAAATTACATTTAAATTCATTTTGTGTGTGTGTATGGATATGCATATGGAGGTCACAGAGGAACCTGCAGGGATCAGTTCTCCCCTTTCAGTATTATTACTAGACTCAGAGATCAAAATCAGGCCATCAAAATTGTAAACAAGAACCTCTACCCAACAACCCATCTCATTGGTCCAATATCTTAACATCTTAAAATTAACCCATATACTACAGATCACTTGACTTTACTACTTAGCTGTGTCTAGCTATAAAGCAGTAATAAAAAGCAGGGCAGTGGTGGCGCACACCTTTAATCCCAGCACTTGGGAGGCAGAGACAGGAGGATTTCTGAGTTTGAGACCAGCCTGATCTACACAGTGAGTCCCAGGTCAGCCAGGGCTATAGAGAAACCCTGTCTCGAAACCAAAAAAAAAAAAAACCACTAACCAAAAGCCTTTACAAAGGGGCCAGTGAGATCCCCAGGACCCACACAGAGGGAGAGAACTACCTCCTGAAAGTCATCCCTTTGATTTCCACACACCCACTTATAACAATGCAACAAACAGGTGAATAAAGTAAACACCCACTGCCGGAGCTCAGTGGTATGTGTGTTCAATACACACAAAAGCTGACACTAAAACAAATCAAAAACCAAACAAAAACTCTACAGTTTAAACTCAGGTCAATTCTTAGGGCGCATCCCATGCCTGTAGCTCAAGGCTCTTTCCCATGTCTGTACCCAGAACAACATACCTACTTCTCAACATTGGCTTACCTAACTGGACCACTAATTCCGGCTCCCAGTTTCTGAGTCCAATTGATACTATATTCTTCTAAAATGGAGGTTTCCTATTAAAAAGAAGAAAATGAATAGGAGGGGCAGAGATAACTCTACTGTTAAGCTAGATTATTAGGCAGAGACAGGACAGCCATGGCTCAGCACTTCCCCTCCTAAGGCAGTCCGCAGGCTTTATAATAGCACACTTATCTACACGACTGCCATTGCCTCCCAACCACTACCTCCCAATAACATAGGTTCGAGAATAAAGGGAAACTGGGTAAGTAACCGGCCTGCGTGGTCTATTTAAGTAGACAAATGATGCTTTATAGACAGTGTATGGGACAGACATTAGGACTTTAAACAAGTGGCAAAACACCTACCTAGCATACAAGAGGCCTTCATCCACCCCCAGCATCCACACCATGCACTCAAATGTGCACACTCGTGCACTTGCACACACAGCACAGCAACTTGTGCATTGTCCTTACAAACGACAATCGAGTATAATTTCTGAGAGTCCAGAAAACTGTGTCAGGTATCTGTAGAAGCTTACATCCTTCAAACTGTTTAACGTGTATGGATGGGAGAGTATGGTGGTTTGAACATGCTTGGCCCGGGGAGTGGCACTATTAGGAGATATAGCCTTGTTAGGGGAACTGTCACTGTAGGGGTTGGCTTTGAAACCCTCCTCCTAGCCGCCTGGATAACAGTCTGCTCCTGGTTTCCTTTGGATTAAGATGTAGAACTCTCACCTCCTCGAGCACCATGCCTGCCTGGATGCTACCTTACTTCCTGCCATGATGATAATGGACTGAACCTCAGAACCTGTAAGCCAGCCCCAACTAAATGTTGTCCTTTTAAGAGTTGCCATGGTCATGGTATCCCTTCACAGCAATGAAACCCTAACTAAGACAGGAGGAGAGTGAACTCTCAGGCCTTATCTTTTACCAAGCTAAGAATGATAGTTTGGGCTGGCAAGATTGCTCAGCAGGTAAGAGCACTGACTGCTCTTTCCATGGTCCTGATTTCAAATCCCAGCAACCACATGGTGGCTTACAATCACCGGTAATGAGATCTGACGCCCTCTTCTGGTGTGTCTGAAGACAGCTACTGTGTACTTATGTATAATAAAAAAATAAATCTTTGGGCCGGATCGAGCAGGGACTGAAGGAGCAGATTGACCGAAGCAAGCAAAGGTCCTAAAACTTCAATTCCCAACAACCACTTGAAGGCTCACAACTATCTGTACAGCTAAAATGTACTCACATATATAAAATAAATAAATCTTTAAAAAAAAAAGAGTGATAGTCTACTTGACAGCAGAAAGTATTCCATCCACATTAGAGATTGGGGTTCAGACACTTGCTTTCACAGAAGGAGGAACGAAACTTTTAGACCCATTCTAGACCACTTGTCCTCAGTAACAACCCACTACAACCACCTGAGAATGTTTAAATTAAAAACAACCCAACGTCCTGGATGAGTGGATCAAGTATGCATTCTCCATTCATCGTTACCTGGGTAGGGCATCAACATTCTCTGGGGCTCAATAAGAAAACAGGGAATTTTCATAGTCATAGTGTGAAAGGCAGGCAACTGCTTTCCATAAATATATTTAAAGCTAGACAAAATGTCAAAACAAACAAGACTGTCAGCCATGAGGGTTCTCTGCTCTCTTTCCAGCACACAAGAGGCAGAGGCAGGCAGACTTCTCTGAATTCAAGGCAACCGAATCTACAGGAGTTCCAGACCAGGCAGAGCCACACAGTAAGAACAGTCCTGGCAGGAATGCAGACTATATGGGTTTAGAGGGCAAACTGCTACACAGAGCCACGAATAAGGCCAAAGTGAGCTCTCCACAAAACTGATAAATGGACTGGAGAGAATGAGAGGCCAGGGAAAATCTAAGGCCAGAAGTGACTTCGCAAGTCAACTCCATTCAGAAAGGACTCCAGAACCACAGGGGTTGAATGGCAGGGGGTAAAAGCCTCAGGAGTTCAAAACACTGGATAGTCTCAGCCCACACCAGAAGCTAAGTTACTCAGAGGCCAAGAACAACAGCCCTGATCTGACATTAGCATGTACAAGGAAAATAAACTTCCCTTTAATTCTAGGCAGCTACAAATACCTGGAATAGTGAAAGTCCAGAGTTACTATGTTACCAAGTATCCAATTTTTCAACAAAAATTAGTAGATTTATAAAAGCCAACTTACTGTAATCTTATGTGGTGGTGGTGTGAATCAGTAGCAACTATCCCTGACCACTGGATACACACTGATAGGCTTTGCAAAGGTATAATGGATTCTGTTTTGTTTTTTGAGACTGGCTTGCAACTCTCCACATAGACCAAGCTGGCCTTGAATTCACAGAGTTCCAGGCCTCTGCCTCCTAAGAGCTTAGCTTAATGGTGTGTTTCCCCTTGTCTTACCTATTTGATTTTAATTATGTGTGTGCTCTGGAGGCCAGAAGAAGGTGGAAGCTTAGAGCTCCCCTTAGAGCTAGAGTTATAGACTACTGTGACTGTGAGCCACCTAGTGTGACCTCTAAGAACCAAACTGGAGCCCTCTACAAAAGTAATACATCCTCTTAAACACTGAGCCATCTCTCCAGCCCTCTCCAGAAAAAGTTCAGGTTTTTTGTTTCTTTTATTTTATTTTTTAAATATGCCCAAAGAGGATTCAGTAGCCAAGCCTAGTTGGATCCTTGGAACCCACATGAGAGAAGGAGAACCAATTTCCATGTGTGTACACGCAACCACATACACAGACATACACACAGACACTTAAAATGTATAATACATTTAAAGACTAAAAGAACAATATTGATACTGAGTCAAAACTAAGGACATTCCATGCTCTTTTTTTGTTTTGTTGATCTGTTTTTGTTATAGCAACTCACTGTGTTGCCTAGGCTAACTTTGAACTCCTGGTCTCAAGCACAAGCCACCATAACCCAGCAAATATACATATTCTCAATAGTGAAAAAAAAAAATCAATGAAGACTAAGTGTATGAAATTGTCAAATACACACAAAAACATGAAGAATGTTGACACAAAACAAAGTTGTCACTTTGAATTTAAAAATACTCTAAACAAGTCGACTTTAGTAGGAGGCAGCGGCAGCAAACACCTTGAATCCCAGCACTCAGGGAGGCAGAGGCAGGTGGATCTTTGAGTTTGAGGCCAGCCTGGTCTACAGAATGAGTTCCAGGACAGCCAGGGCTACACAGAGAAACCCTCCCTCAAAAAACAAGTCAGAAGCCGAGCAGTGGTGGTACATGCCTTTAATCCCAGCACTTGGGAGGCAGAGGCAGGCAGATTTGAGTTCAAGGCCAGCCTGGACTACAGAGTGAGTTCCAGGACAGCCAGGGCTACACAGAGAAACCCTATCTCTGGTGGAAAAAAAAAAAAAAAAAAAGGAAAAGAGTTTGTAGCTCCAGGATGGCCTCTTAATTCTTTGTGGCCAAAAACAACCTTGAACTTTTTATTTCATTTTTTGCGAGTGTGTGTCTCCAAAGATGAGAGGACAACTTGCCAGAGTTGGCGCTCTCCAGCCATGTGAGTCTAAGGATCTTACTCTGGTCACCAGGCTTGGGCTGAGGCTCCTCTTCCCAGCCAGATATTAAATCACAGCATTGGCTGGGATCCTCAACTACTGATCCTCCCGCGTTGGGGGCAGAGGGTGACTCCTCACCGTGCCAGTTTTACGCAGTACAAGGGATCAAACCCAAAGGTTCATGCATGGTGAGTACTCTACCAGCTGGCTATATTCCCAGTCCCGTTTGGGGTCGTTTTAGAATATGGGGCGATTTAAACTCTTCAGAAATAAACGCTTGATTCTTGAGAGTAGACAAGAGAACAGAAGGAAATGAACGCACAGAGGAGGGAAAAGCCAAAGGGCAGGTTTTGGACAAAGGTAAAGCAACTCCTGAAGCTGAAGGTCTCAAACAGGCTTGGTTCAGAGCCATCAGGAGGGGTGGGAGCCTCTGCCAAGTGTAGCAGTGGGTCACCAAGATCCAAATGGAGGCAGTTGGAAGTGATGGAAACATGAGCGTCCTAAGAAGCCCTCTTAAATCCCACTCATATCAAGTACCTCTACACTACTCAACTTCGTTCTAGCTGAGCACAAATTACATCAACCAAGGAGGCTAAAGGGAATTGGAGACTCCACCCTACATAAGCTAACACGCTGGGCCTTCAAATGCGGTCCCCTTCCCCGGGAGGCCGAAACCCGAACTTACATTCAAGTGACTAGAACCTCTACCTCCCATCCAAATTCTCTCGATTTCCCAAGGCCCACGCTGAGAGGAATCGCGGGACAAAGCAGGGAACGGGTTGCATCTCCAGCTTACCTTGATGGCTTTCTCCATGTCGTTGTCCTCCGACATGCTCCGCTGGGCTCCCACTGCCCGAAGCGGCGGAGGCTGCGAGGCTGTCCCGTCCCCTGGCAGCCGAGGAAGCAAAGGGCTCGGAGCTCGGGTCCCCGAAGCTCGGGGAGACGGGCAGCGCCCGCCCCTGGGGAGCGGAGGGGATGAAGGCCCGGGTGCCGGCTCGGCTTCCGCAGGCGGCTCTAAGCTGGTGGCGGTGGCGGCGGCGGCGGCGGCGGCGGGGGCGGCGGCGGCCCCTGGGGACAAGCCTTTGTGCTGGGCCCCGCGCAGCCGCTTCCCGGCCTCATCCCCGGCCGGGGAGGCAGGCTCCCGGGGCAGGGCGAGGCGGGGAGGGGCCCGGCCTGGAGCGCCGTGCGGGGCTTTGGCAGGGCCGCCGCTTAGGCCCGGGTTCGCCAGCTCCTGAGAAGCCTGCGCCTCCGCCTCCGCCACCAGCACCAGCACCGTAGCGAAGCCGAAGCCGAGCCCCCCGCCGCCGCTGCCGCCGCCGCCGCCGCCGCCGCCGCTCCCACTGCCGCTCCAGCGCCACACATCGCCGGGACGCCTGCGCCGGGCAGCCCGCCGGCCGCCCGCCCGCGCCGCACCCTCTGCAGCCTCACGCCAGCCATGCTGCCGCGGGGCTCTGCGACCACTCAGCCCCGCGCGCCCCTCGCCGGCATCCGCCGGCCTTTCCGAAGCTTTCCCGGGCCGCGCGGTGGATGTGCAGGCGCCAGCCGGGTCGTCCCCGGGGCGCGCCGCACGCAGCACAGGGCCCCCGGGCCTTCCACTGAGACGGCGCCGGGTGAATGACGTAAGACGGCGCGACGGCTGGCTTGCCGAAAGAGAAGCAGAACGCAGGGAGGGCGTATGCGCGGGAGACCGCTGCGGGGTGTCTTGTGTTTCGAGCAAAACCTGTGGCTGCAGCCAAGGAGTTGGCTGGGAACTGGGACGGTAACGTCGAACGTACAGAACTCGGGCTGTGTGGGAACCAACCGGATCGTGCTGGTCCTATCAGCTGAGCGGGGTCGGAGATGTGTGCTGCCTGCTGCAGCCATCTCACCATCCCGAGGATTTTCCCTAGAAGCGGGAGGGAGGGACAAACCAGTTCTTGGCTTCCATGCGGACGGCTTTAGGACTAGCCAGTTATGAAGCAAAATTGAAGGTTTGGTTGACTGATTGATTGACAGGGTTTCTCTGTGTAGCCCTGGCTGTTCCGGAACTCACTCTGTAGACCAGGCTGGCCTCGAACTCAGAAATCCGCCTGCCTCTGCCTTCCAAGTGCTGGGATTAAAGGCTTGTGCCACCACGCCCGGCTTAAGGTTTTATTAGATTACTTAAATGGAAGTTTATCCATGAGAGAGTCATAAGAGACGAGAGTATACACAAAGGAGTTTAGTACACGTCCTTTCTGCTAGATTTCTGAGGCAGCTCAAAGGGGGGGGGGGAGGGGGAGATAGACAGGGATCAAAAGAGATGGGAGCCTGACCTCTAACAGTCAGGACTGTGTTTACTGGTGCGCACAGCAGGGGGCACACACCTTCTCCAGGCAATTGGACTCCTCTACCAGAGGAAAAAGCTGGCTTTGACGAGCCTATATAGTGCGAGCTTATATAGTGCGGGTGTTAAGAATGCAGAAATATGGGGGGGGGGCCCCTCAGGCCACTCCCCATTTCATTTTATGAAGTTATCTAAATCAATTTAGATATTAAAATCAAAAGTTCCAAGTTTTGGCCAGCAGTGGCCTTTATCCAATGTGCATGTAGGCTAGATTGGGGCCAAGAGCTGAGCAAGTTAGTGTCTTGAGGTCTCCCCAATAGCGAGCTCTTTTAGATTAGCCTTCAGCCAGGCTAATGGTATGTCCTTTGGAATGGACAGTTTGGAACCCATGGCAGGCGTAGAACCAAGGTAAAAACATGGGTTAAATTGAGTCACTCAGATTTTTCGATTAACCAAATGTAATGAGCATAGTTTCAAAAAAAAAAAAAAAAAGCCGGTAAACCTGAAAAAAATAGTTTAGTTAGGAACTCCACTACACCCAAGGCTGCACCTGATAACCAGAACCCAGTGACATCACTCAAGATAACCAAACACAGCCCTAGAACCCCATGGCATCCACTGGACAGTACCTAAACAGACAAGAGGAATGCTCTGCACATCTGGAGAGACCTTGATCATCCCTGCAGCTGGACAGTCTTCCCCAGAATCCTGACCCTTGAATCAGAGGCCACTATTAGAGACTGCACCTGACCTTTTGCTAATACGTCATACAGGTGAGAAGCCTAATAAAACACACCTTGCTATACCAACTACCTGTGTCTACATTCTTGCTCACAATAAACGTGCTTCAAAAGGAGAGTGGGCAACCCCAGTCTCACACATTCCCAGGGGTCAAGGTACAGGGAAAAGTACAGGAAAAGTTCCTAGAGCTTTCTGTCAACCAAGTCAAGCAGGCTTTATCAGTCAGGGTTCTCTAGAGTCACAGAACTTAGGGGCAGTCTCTATATAGTAAGGGAAATTGTTGGTGACTAACAGTCTGTAATCCAACTCCCAACCATGGTCAGCAGCAGCTGTGAATGGAAGTCCAAGGATTTAGCAGTTGCTTAGTCCCACAAGGCAAGCAGATGAAGAAGAAGAAAGAGAGAGAGAGAATCTTCCTTCTTCCAATGTCCTTATGCAGGTCTCCAGCAGAAGGGGTGGCCCAGACTAAAGGTGTGTACCACCACACCTGGATCTGGGCCTTGCTTTGTCCCAGATGACCGTGAACTCAGAGACCTTGCCTTGGTCTCCTGACATTCATAGCCACCATGCCTCAAGATCTCTATGCCAAGGTCCAGGTCAGAAACTTGTATCTCCCAGCCTCAAGATCAGGGTCACAGGTGAGCCCTCCAGTTTTGGATTGCAGTTCATTCACGCTGACAACCAGGAATAGCCACTACACAGGCCAATGAAGAGTTCCCAGAACACCAGCAAATGATCCCACTGCCAGTGGAAAGCCACTGGAGCCTTTGATCCAGTCTCAAAGATGAAAGGGCCCTCACAGTTGTAACCAGGTTGCCTTGGAGTTAGATCCCTCAGGTTACCTTGTCGGAATGCTTAGGCTGTGTTGGATACATGATCCAGTTGAATGGAGAGTTGGCCTCCCGTTAGGTTCAGATTGTGTAAGAGCAAGACTGAAAAATTAGAGAGACCTTCAAAGTGATGATGTGGCCCTTACAAGCCACCCTAGGGCATAGGACCAGCAAGGTGAGGAGATCAAGGGAAGTTTGTGAGGGTCTTTGCAGGTACTGCTGTTTGAGCTGGTTTGGGCTGTACTACGGAGCTCTGATGCTCCCATGACTACAGCGTTCACAGTTACCCTTTGCCAGCAGCTATAGGCTAACTGGCTCCCCACTGCACCACATGTTAACAAGGGAGGTATGTTTGTGGGAGGGCTCAGGTCACTAATGGAGCCTGGATTCCCTTTCTGAGTTTCTGTGCTGTAAAGATTTCTGAGGCAGGGATAGAGAGAGGGCTCAGCGTTCAAAAGCACCATCTGTTCTTCCAGAGGTCCTGAGTTCAATTCCCAGCAACCACGTGGTGGCTCACAACCATCTGTCATGAGATCTGGTGAGGTTCTGGTGTGTCTGAAGACAGTGACAGTGTGCTCACATACATTAAAAAATAAATCTTTTAAAAAAAAATTCTGAGGCAGCTCAAAGGGACAGGAAGTGGAAGTGAGAGAGAAGCCTGACCTTCAAAAGATCGGATTGTGTTTATTGGCCAGAGGCAGACTTCCCATGGGAGAGGAAGAAGAAAGAGATGGCTTCGACCCTTTACACAGGATCTACAGTATATGGAAATGTTTGAAGCCTGTTTCTTCCTACAGTCCCTGTCTCTCAGGATTGCCACAAACCCCTAGAACAGAGTTCTTCTGGCACACCAGCTCATACAACATCCACTCTTCCAGGCCCTGGCAGGACTTTGCCTGCATTGCAAACAGCCAAGACACTGGGGAGTGGACTGCCCTTGGAGGGCGACCAGCACCTGTCTACTCATTGGATGATGGCCTGGTGTGACTTCTTTCATGCCAACTACAATCAGGCAACTGCTTTTCCGCCATCTCTGCCAAGGCGGCCTCTGTAGACCCCCTGCCCCTGCCCTCTTGTTCCAGCCACGGTTAAAATTACATACCCTCATCACCACTGAATTAACCTTGTCAACAGGACTGTCTCTCCCGGTAACAGTAGACACTCCCTGTCCCCAGTTCATGTCACAGGGCCCTCTACTATCAAAGCCTTGGCTTTTCTTTTCTTCACATAAAGGTGTTCTACTCACAAGCCCTGCTCTGAGCACACCCCAGAAGCCCCTTTTGTTGTTGTTTTTCCAGAACAGGGTTTCTCTGTGTTGAGGGGACCAGACCCAACAGTCAAGTACTGAGGTAAGGCACATATAGGTAGGCCAGAGAATGATGACCTCTGGCCATTACCTCTCTCTTACTGCTACTGGGCCTACAGGCTGGTGGCTTCTGGCAATTTAACTGTCTTGCTATTCTGAGGCCAAAAGCTGACTTCTAGCAGTTAATTCCTGCTGATAGTAGGAGGGAATTAAGAAAAGAAACTTAGTTACTGCAGGCTCATTACTCCTTGATTCAGGGTTCCCTCAGCTGGGCAGGTGAGAGACTCTGAGTTCCTTAACACCTTGTGAGCCAGAGAAAAAAAAAAAAGAAAAAACGTCAGGCACACAAACACACTGGATGAAGCACAAAAGGTTTACACCACCATTTCTTAGTTTTTATACTTTTTCAGGATAATTGGTCACATGGGTTGTTTTTTTTTTTTCTTTTCTTTTTTGGTTTTTTTCAAGACAGGGTTCCTCTGGATAGCCCTGGCTGTCCTGGAACTCACTCTGTAGACCAGGTTGGCCTCGAACTCAGAAATCCGCCTGCCTCTGCCTCCCAAGTGCTGGGATTAAAGGCGTGCACCACCACTGCCCGGTGGTCACATATTTTTCTAAGCATTTTGACATTCTATAAGTTCATAGTAAGTTTAAGGCAATAGCTCATGTCATAGGTCGATAAGGTTTAAGGAGTCAATGGTAGAATTGATTACATGTCTTTCCATTAAGACTAGTACCTGACTGAACATTCCATATCTAGTTCTTAGCTCCATGAGTTCATTACAAGTTTAAGACAATAGATTTTATGTCACAAGTTAGCACAGTTTTGTCAAGAGATAAATCATCTGCCTTGGGTATTATTATTTTGAAGTCTTGTATAGATAGACTTGTCCATCATTTATTTTCTGTCCTTGCGCCTACAGTACATTGCCCAATCCCTGTTTGTGAGCTTTCCTTAACCTAGATGGAATGTTTTCCTTGATTGTAATTTGTTCCAAGCCTGTTTTTTTTTTCCTAGTTCAGTTAGCTCATGACACAAGAAGGTATGCAGACCTCTATTTATGGCTTTTATTCTATAGGGGGCTTTTTATGTCCATTTAGAAGTTCTACAAAATCATTATCAGGAATTATGAAATCATCAATTCCTTTAAACAGCATATTGATTCGGTAGGAAATCTGCCCAACAGAGTAGATAAATACCCAGGAAATCATTAAGTTATGTAATAGTGGTGGGAAAGGCAGATCAGCAGCGAGAAGCAATCCTGGGGTGAAGTCTCTGGGGACCTTGCCTCTCCGAGCACACTCACTGCAGCCATGCACAATGGTGGGCCACCTCCAGGAAGCTCAATTGTGTGTCATAGCCTTTCCTAGATGGCTTCTGACATGGTGCAGCCTTGGCTGTAGACCAAGCTGGCATCACACACAGAGATCTGCCTGCCTCTGCCTCATGACTGCTGGGATTAAAGGTGTGTAGCACCAGTGCCCATCAGAAACCTCATCTTTTTAACCACTCTTGGACAACTACATTTCTCCCACCCCCCCCCACCTGCCCTGACCCCCAGCTATCCTCTTCCCCTTCCCACTGTATCAGCACAGGACTTATCCAGTCTCAGTCCCTCTCCCTCAGTATGGGAATTGCCTTTCCATCCCTCAGCTGGAGAAAAAGCAAACAGGAAGTAAATGCTTTCCTCTCCCCACTCTCCTCCATTCCTTTTTCTTTGTAGGCTGTCAACTTATCTCCTGCTTATGAAGAGGCAAAAAGTAATAAGAAAGATTCAATCTTTTCCTCTAAAGTCTATTTTAAGCTGCCGTCCATGGTGAAAGCTGCTGTCTTCTGTCCTTGGAATGATATGGCCCCCAACCTTGGACTCTGAGAAAGAGACCAAGTTTTCCCAGCAGTCAAAAATAGACATAACAGCTTGCAACAACAGGAAAAACTGATCCCAATAACAGAATGAGTTAATCATTCCCAGATCAAGATGCCTCCTTTTCAGATGTGTGATCTCTCCTTGTTTCAACAAACGCTATCGGTTTGAAGGTTAACATTCTTTTACCCAATCATGTAAGGCAAAGGCTTGAAAGCCCCAGCTTGCAAATTTTCCCTATATAAACCCTAAGCCCCTAGACCTGAGTGTCATTTTCCCTGTTCACAGGGAGGGTTGTGACCAGAGTCTAAACTCAAATAAAGACTCTCACGTGCTTAAATTGGAGTTGTGGTCCCTGGTGGTCACTTGGGGGGGGGGTGTCTCACGAACTAGACATAACACTTGCCCACCAACTGGACAGGTACCTATACCCTTGGTCACATCCATCCAGATGGTTCCAACGGACTGATACCTGTCTCCCCTCCACACAGTTTATCCAATATCATTGGGCTATCCAGATGATCACTGTTCTCAATGCTCTGAGGATGACTTCAGGAGTAGACTAGAGTATGGGTAGCTTGTCTACCTCACTATTCTATTTCAGAGTGTTGTCAGAGGATCTTCCTGACTCGATAAAGCAAAGTGACTTCCTGACTCCCCACAAATATTATCTGAATCCAGGACCAGCTGGACTCCCTGAGAGGCCTGGATCTCATCATGACAAAAAAGGGTGGCCTCTGCCTCATTCTACAGGAAGAATGCTGCTTCTACCATGATCAGTCAAGATAGAGTTAAAGCTAAAGGAGAGGCAAGAAAGACTCTTGTATAGCTCTGTAGCTAGCCATCTTCCTGGAGCTTCTCTGGCTCACTTCTTCCCCTGGCTCCTGCCACAAATAGGCTCTTTTGCTGTCATAATTTTGCTCCTGGTCTCCGGGTCATGCTTTTCTCTGTCTTTCTAACTACAGGAGCACATGCAGGCCTTCACCAACCACAAGGTGACATGGGTGGCATGTTCTTCATAATCAAAGGAGCTTGTCATTCCTTAGCCTCCCCTGCCCTCTACTACATTCAAGGTCCATGGGAAATAGCCAGAGAAAACTGCCCCTATTTCTTATGACTGAAAAAACAGGAATAACCTAGTTTTACATCAGTGACACCATCTTCTCTCAGTCTGCTGACTGAGGTGCCTACAGCATGGTAACAGGCCTCAATTCCTCAGATAGACAACCCTCTAGAAAACACAAAACCTACTGTCTTCCACACAACTTTGTGGGATTATATCTCTCAACGTTATTTGGAAATGTCCCACCTTATATTTGTGATGGTTTGATTATGCTTGGCTCAGGGTGTGGCACTATCAGGAGGTGTGGCTTTGTTGGAGGAAGTGTGTCACTGTGGGGGTAGGCTTTGAAACCCTCTTCCTAGCTGCCTGGAAGTCAGTCTTCTCCTGGATGCCTTTGGATCAAGAAGTAGAAATCTCAACTCCTTCTCCACCACCATGTCTGCCCCATGCTTCCTGCCATGATGATAATGGACTAAACCTCTGAACCTGTAATGCAGCCCCAATGAAATGTTTGCCTGTGTAAGAGTTGTCTTGGTCATGGTGTCTCTTCATAGCAATGGAAACCCTAACTAAGTTATCAATCAGGGTCTGACCAGCTATCCTTAAGCTTACCCTTATCTCACCCCTAATAACGCCCCCTTCTGTGACTCTCTCTGGGATCACTCTCTCTGCCTTCTGTGGATTTAATAAAAGCCTGTGGGTGCCTAGTTAGTTTCTCTGGGAGTATTTTCTTTCAGGGGTGTATTTTTTGTTTTCTTAGTGATGACTTGTAACCAGATTGACTCCCACAATTATCTTGCCCAAATGGAGTCTACTATATCCATTCCATGCATGCTTATATATAAAGACACACCTTTGGTTTGCCTTAAAACAAACCTCAAGGCATTAGGTCTAGCAGACCTTTGGTACACCTGCCAACTGAGGTCTGGGCCCAGTACAAACTGGACAATGAGAACACATGGCCTGAATGAGATACTCTTGATTTTCAAGTTCTCAGAGACTTGGACAGCTTTAGGAGACAGCATGATAAATGGCCTGAAGTTCCTTGTATACCAGCTTGCTTTACCTGAGGACATCCTTTCTGCCCAAAATGTTCCTTGTATTGTAATACCCAAAATAAATTCAAGAATACCCAGTACCTTCCCCCTTCAAAAGGACTTTCAAAATTGTACTAGCAGGACAAGTACAGGGTCAGATAAAAAGCTGGCTGACTAAACAAATGTAGAAACATGGTTTTAACAGTCAAAATTACTGAGCTTCCAAAACAAGATTAACAATTCCCCTACCCCACCTCACACTAAAAACCTCAAGGACAGACAAAATGAGAGTCACCCTATACAAACCAACCAATGTCTAAACAGGTTGGACAAAATAAAATTTAAAATTTAAATGAGCCAAACTACCCCTGGTGCCTATATCTGGCTCTTACAAAGGTATATAAAGTGTGCTCTTTCTTTGTTCTGGGTCTCTCCTCTGGCCTGTGTGCTGAGAGGGGGTTCCCCAAAATGTTGGATAAATAAAATCCTCCTGCGTTTTGCAATGATGGCAGTCTCTGTGGTCTTTGTGGGTGAGGGTCTTTTGACAAGCTACAACAGTATCAACCTCTTCTCCTCAGATTCCCTCCTCCAGTCCCCAGAACTGCCCAGTCCTCTTCCACTTTCTCTGACCCCACTTATGAACCCTCATCTTGTCTAATTTACTGACACCCAAACACACCCCAACTCTACCTACCTTACCCAGTATACCCCTAACCCATCTCCCTGTCATCAACTGCCTGACTGCCTCTCCCTGACTTCCCTGTCTCAGACTCCCACAGGTTTCTTCCTCCCTCCACCCCTCACAGACAACATCCTCCCCAGCCCACACATTTACCCCCAGAGGTTGTAAGTGGAAGAATCCTATAAAAGCACACATCTTGTTCTGCTTCGTGAACAGGGGCCAGATCCAAACAGCATGGAGATCTCTTTCTAAAAACCCTACAAAATTAGAAAAGAATTCTTCACCAAGGTTTATCACTTAACTTGGGAAATAGTTACAATATCCTTACCTTGACCCTGACCCTATTTTATTTTATTTTATTTTATTTTGCTTTTTTGAGACAGGGTTTCTCTGTGTAGCCCTGGCTGTCCTGGAACTCACTTTTGTAGACCAGGCTGGCCTCGAACTCAGAAATCCGCCTGCCTCTGCCTCCCAAGTGCTGGGATTAAAGGCGTGCACCACCACACCTGGCTCCTGACCCCATTTTAAAAGGAAAGTATCTGGCCATCAGCTCAAGCCCATGTAGATTGTGGTGACAATGAACAAAATTCAGCCATCAGTCCAGTAGCAGACAAAGTGGTCCTTCTAATACCCAGACAGAATCCTGGTCTGTATTCTCTACCTGGGTTCTGGTAAAGGACCTCAGGGGCCAGCTTTACCCCTTAACATCTTAGTGGCTTTTCATTCGGTCATTTACTGAGGTCACTGTACCCGCTGGGCCAGGCCCACTAGACTGGGGAGAGAGTAGGAGAGAGAAGCTGACAGACAGGGTCACATGGGCAAGAAGACAACACACTTAGGTAAGAGTAATTGTCTGCTAATGTAAGGCCCCACAGGGAGATCAAGTCTCGGGATGGCGCGCACCCAAGAAAACATGAGAGACCATCTTGATGCAAGCACACGAGCCAGTTTATTATTACTGGAGCTCCAGGCTGACACGTATCTGTATCTCTCGCAGGAGATAAAGGAGTCAACCCTGAGTTAGTGGTTTATATGGAAAAAGAAACTGGGAGGAGTGTGCTCTACCAGGAGGGATGTGCAGGATCTCTGGCCGCTGCCTCACAGTGAGCACAGGTGCAAGAATGGGAGCTGTGGTGCGCAGGGCGGGGGGTGGGGGTGGGGGTGGGGGAGAGTCAAGAGCTGAGTGATGGGCCAGCACTCTAGACAAAGAAAGTGCAGGAAGGCTGTCTTCCACAGAGGCTCTAAGGGGAGGGTGCTTATCTGTGTAAGGGAGTCAGAGAGGCACCAAACCAGACCAGATGGCCCATTTCTCAACTGGGCTTGTTTGGGGATGTCCTTGCATGCCTCTTATCTTTCTGGTCAGTCAGTTTCTGGAGTGACTCAATAGAACTCGCAGGGCATCCCAGATGGTGAAGTTCTTTCTATTCTTTTATTCCCCTCTTCTTCTACTGAATAATTCTAATCTTAGAATTTCAAAAGTTTGTATCTTCATATGGAGGTGGGAATCATATTCTTCTTCTATCCTCACTATAGGTTGGTATTGGCGTTGGAGAACCATAAGCTGCACTGCATTCACTCTACTCTTAACAAAAGCAATTCCTTTATTTATTAAACAGGGGCCAAAGATCAATGCTAAACATATAATAAGAAGTGGTCCGGCCAAAGCAGAAAATAAATGGTCATCCACGGAGATTTAGAGAACCGCAATTCAAACCACCCCTGTTAAGCTTCCTGATCTTGCTTTCTCTTTTCTAGTCTTTCTCTTAATTTCTGCATAGAGTCTCTGACTATTTCCGTGTGGTCTGTGTAGAAACAGCATTCTTCTTTTAGGGCTACACATAGTCCACCTTCTTTTAAAAACAATAAGTCTAAACCTCTCCTGTTTTGTAATACTACTTCTGACAGGGAGGTCAAGGATTTTTCTAATACATCGATAGATTTTTCTAGCATGCCTAAATCTTCATTTATAGAATCTCTTAAGGACTTGATTCCTTGTCTACCCTCAATTAAGGCTGACACACCCGTTCCCACCCCTACCGCGACACCAGCCCCCATCAACATAGCTAGGGTAAGGGAGATTGGTTCTCTTCTAAATCTCTCATTAGTATACTCATCTTCTAGGTGAGCTAGGGTAAGGGAGATTGGTTCTCTTCTAAATCTCTCATTAGTATACTCATCTTCTAGGTGAGCTAGGGTAAGGGAGATTGGTTCTCTTCTAAATCTCTCATTAGTATACTCATCTTCTAGGTGAGAGGCAGGATAATAATACACTTGGGGTAAAAGCCAAACCATGACACAAAAATCACGAGAGGAGTCAAAAACACTAGTTGATACATATGGGGTGAGCCCTGTGTTACAGGCCCACTAGTCAACTGGAGACGGTACAAGGTAAAAGTTGGCACTTGTCCTGGATACAGAATGAACCCGGCCACATAGGTGTTGATGGGAAGGGGAGGGTATCCCTATGCAGAGACCAGAGCTCTTTCCTGACACTTTAGTCAGAGTTAATTTCTTTCCTGTTCCCCATGAGCAGGAAGCATGACTAGTGGTTGTTTAAAGTCTCCATTAAGGGCAATCCCCTCATAATAGGGAGGGCCAGAGGATAGGCATTACCAGCAGTCAGTAGTAGCATCCGGATCCGTGCTGTTAAGGGCATAAAAGGCTCCTCTGACCAGATTGAACAGTCTCTGTCCCGTCGAGGGATTTGTAAGGATAGTGGTCACGGGTTCTTGAGGAGTGACGATATTGAGGGAGCTCGCAGTTATCAGGATAGGCGGGTCGATTATTGGAGCCGGGGGTTCGGGTCTGGCAGGGGGGCCCTGTTCCGGAAGGACCTTATTAGGTCCTGTGGGCAATGAGGAGGGACTCCCCACTGTCAGTCTGATTCTGAAAATTAATTTAGGGTCTTTCGGCCCTGGAGCATCCAATCGCAAACCCCAATTGTTTCCCCTATGCCGGCTCTGACGATCTTGTTTCCCCTTGTCAGTGAATTTTATTAGTATGGGGTTGCAATATTTACCTCTGCAAGGTCTGTTGGGGCTGATACTAAAGGCACACCCATTCGCAGGGTATTTAGAACTATCTCTCTCACCTTGGTTTGACTCGTCAAAGCAGCTGATCCTCTTTATCATGATCAGGTCCCAAGTAGACGTAGGATTGCAGTAAGCCTCACCTGTGGTTTCACAACCCCATGCAGCACGATAGAAGTCCGATGTCCCCCCACACTTATGCCAAAGCCTTCTGTTTTGGCCTTGGCCAGGGCAAACATAAAATTCTTTGGACCGAAGATTGGCTCGGTAGAACTGCCCTGAGCACCCAAACGTGCTCCCTATCCCGTTAGGGACGCACCGTTCCTCAGCTGGTGGTTTATGAAGGTCGGTATGATCAGGGATATCCCAGGTAAGTGACCCCTCTGCTAACTTACCAATATTAGGTGTGAGGTCAGGCCACCAAGTCCATAGGGGGTGTACCGCGGTGGTCGACCAAACAATGTTCCGCTCCACATTAAGCACTTCCCAAGTTTGTTGGAGTATGAGGGTTGAAGTCTCTGTTCAGAATCGCTCTTGCAACGCAAGCGCAACTTAAGAGGATTATTAGTCTTTTCCAAGGTCCACTCATCTCGATCAGTCTCAGGGGGAGCTCTCTTAACATGCAAGGCATGAACCCAAGTGGGAATTCCTTCTACTTTTTTTTTTTCGAGACAGGGTTTCTCTGTATAGGCCTGGCTGTCCTGGAACTCACTTTGTAGACCAGGCTGGCCTCGGACTCAGAAATCTGCCTGTCTCTGCCTCCCGATTAAAGGCGTGCGCCACGAATTCCTTCTACTTTAAGGGTGGTTGGTGTAGTTAACAGTACCAGGTAAGGTCCTTTCCAGGGCAGCTCGAGGGTCCCCACTCGGTGCCTCGTCACCAGGACCGCGTCTCCCACTTCGAACTGGTGTGGCACCTGCAAGTCACCAGTGACGTAGGTTTCTTTCAACTTTCCCAGGTTTCTTTCCTCACGACTTCCAAAGCTTTTAACCGGGCTAGAAGGTGAGATGAGGGAATGGGGGAAGTGTCAGGACAAGTTTTATTCTCTACAGTCACATAAATGGGCGGGGGCACCCCAAACATTAGTTTGAAAGGTGTCAGGCCTGAGGCTCCAGGGGTGTTCCAAACCCGGAATGGGGCATAAGGAAGGACTGTCCAATCATTCCCGAAGGTCTCTAAGGTCAATTTAGTCAAGGTCTCTTTTAGAGTTTTATTCATTCGTTCTACCTGTCCTGAACTCTAGGGTTGGTAAGCACAGTGTAATTTCCAATATGTCCCCAGTTGACTGGCCAATCCTTTACTTACCTGGGAGATGAAGAAAGGCCCATTGTCTGACCCAGTTACCTTAGGTACCCCAAATGGAGGAAGGATTTCTTCGAGTATCTTCTTAGCCACCATGTTAGCCGTTTCTCTCTTGGTGGGGAATGCTTCAACCCACCCTAAAAGGGGCTCAGTGTTGGTTTCTGCTGTTGGCAGATCTGGCATTCAGCAGCAGTTGTAGCCAGGTCAGCCTTGGTGAGTGGAAGTCCATGTTGCTGGGCCCAAACATAACCTCCATCTCGACCACCATGGCCACTTTGTTCATGTGCCCATTGAGCAATGACAGGGATGGCTGGGGAAAGAGGCTGACTGTCCACAGAATGGTCATCTTATCCACTTGATTATTGAACTCCTCCTCAGCTGAAGTCACCTTTTGGTGAGCATTTACATGGGACACAAATATCTTCACATCCTTTGCCCATTTGGAGAGATCTATCCACATACTTCTTCCCCAGATGTCTTTCTCACCAATTTTCCAATTGTGATCTTTCCAAGTCCCTGACCATCCAGCCAATCCATTGGCTACAGCCCATGAGTCAGCGAATAATCATACATCTGGCCATTTCTTCTTACAAACAAACTGCAATACCATGTGTACTGCCCGAAGTTCTGCCCACTGTGAAGATTTCCCTTCACCTGTGTCTTTCAGGGTGGTCCCAGAAAGGGGTTGTAATGCTGCAGCTGTCCACTTCTGGGTGGTGCCTGCATAACATACAGAGCCATCAGTAAACCAGGCCCTAGTCTTCTCTTCTGTCAGCCGATCATAGGGAACACCCCATGAGGCTAAAGGTGCATACTTGGCAGCATTGTAACAGGAGTAGAAACCATAGGCATTTGAGCAACTTCTTCATGTAACTTGCTTGTGCCTTCAGGACCTGCTCTGGCCCGATCATGTATATACCACTTCCATTTGATAATAGATTGCTGCTGTGCACGACCTACTTTATGACTTTCAGGGTCTGATAGTACCCAGCTCATGATGGGTAGTTCAGGTCGCATAGTAACTTGGTGTCCTATTGTCAAACGTTCAGTTTCCACTAAGGCCCAATAGCAGGCCAAGAGCTGTTTTTCAAAGGGAGAATAGTTGTCTGCAGATGATGGTAGAGCTTTGCTCCAAAATCCCAAAGGTCTTTTCTGTGATTCACCTATAGGGGCCTGCCAGAGGCTCCAAACAGCATCTCTATCGGCCACAGACACCTCAAGTACCATCGGGTCTGCTGGATCATATGGTCCAAGTGGTAGAGCAGCCTGCACAGCAGCCTGAACCTGTTGAAGGGCCTTCTCCTGTTCCAGGCCCCACACAAAGCTAGCAGCTTTACGAGTCACTTGGTAAATAGGCCTAAGTAACACACCCAAGTGAGGGATGTGTTGTCTCCAGAATCCAAATAGACCCACTAAATGTTGTGCTTCTTTCTTGGTTGTAGGAGGGGCCAGGTGCAATAACTTATCTTTTACCTTAGAAGGAATATCTCTACATGCTCCACACCACTGGACTCCTAAGAATTTCACTGAGGTAGATGGTCCTTGAATTTTGGTTGGATTTATTTCCCATCCTCTGGTATGCATATGTGTTATTAATGAGTCCAAAGTGGTTGCTACTTCCTGTTCATTTGGTCCAATCAGCATAATGTCATCAATATAGTGTACCAATGTGATATTTTGTGGAAGAGACAAACGATCAAGATCCTTTCTAACTAAATTATGACACAGGGCAGGAGAGTTAATATATCCTTGAGGTAAAACTGTGAAGGTATACTGCTGGCCTTGCCAACTGAAAGCAAATTGCTTCTGGTGGTCCTTATGGACAGGTACTGAGAAGAAGGCATTTGCCAGATCAATAGCTGCATACCAGGTGCCAGGAGATGTGTTAATTTGCTCAAGTAACGAAACTACATCTAGCACAGCAGCTGCAATTGGAGTTACTACCTGATTTAGTTTTCGATAGTAAACTGTCATTCTCCATGGTCCATCTGTTTTCTGCACTGGCCAGATAGGAGAGTTAAAGGGAGATGTGGTGGAAACCACCACCCCTGCATCCTTCAGGTCCTTGATAGTAGCAGTAATTTCTGCAATTCCTCCAGGAATACGATACTGTTTTTGATTCACTATTTTCTTTGGTGGAGGCAACTCTAAAGGCTTCCATTTAGCCTTTCCAACCATAATAGCCCTCATTCTACAGTTCAGGGAACCAATATGAGAATTCTGCCAATTTCTGAGTATGTCTATCCCAATTATACATTCTGGAACTGGGGAAATGACCACAGGATGTGTTCGGGGACCTACTGGACCTACTGTGACTCAGACATCAGTCAAAACTCCATTAATCACCTGCCCTCCATAAGCCCCTACTTTAACTGGAGGGCCACAATGTTTCTTGGGATCTCCTGTGATCAGTGTCAACTCAGAACCAGTATCCAATAAGCCCCGGAAAGTCTGATTATTTCCTTTCCCCCAGTGTACAGTTACCCTTGTAAAAGGCCTTAGGTCCCTCTGGGGAAGAACTGGAGAAAGGGTAACAGCAAAACTTTTAGGTGTCTTATCAGGATCCTTCCTCAGGGGAACCTGGCCACCCCTTCATTCAAGGGGTTCCGGATCTGCAAACTGGCTCAAATCTGGAAATTGATTCACTGGCCGAGATTCCTGTTTACCACTATCTAATGTAGCCTTTCTCCCATTTGTTTGAGAATTTTTCTGCTTATACAGATCAAACAGATAGGCAGTAGGCTTCCTATGTATTTCATTCCTGGAAACACCATGATTGATTAGCCAGTACCAAAGGTCCAAGCGAGTCATGCCATTATAAATTTCACCTCTCCTGTGCTGACCATTACTGGGTATGTTATTATAAACATTGTTTTGTCTGCACTGTCCATTATAATAACTAGGAACACCTTGTTTCTGGTGATTCAGTGCTGCCACCTGGCCCTTGTTACCTCGGAATCCAATTAAACCCATTGAATTTAATTCATCTAATTGAGCAGCAGCATCTCCAATGCTAAGGTCTGGCACAAGGAAAAGGGAAAGGACAAAAGCCTTCAAATGTGCTGGTGCCCCTCTCACCAGTTTGCGTCTTATAGAGCTGGTAAAGGGCATATTTTCTGGACCTTTGCATTGTGGAAGATTAGGTTTTACACAATATATCCACTCTAGCATTGCAATTTCCCTAAGTCTTAAAATTCCTTCGTCAACACTAAGCCACGGAGTATCAGGCATCTCCAAGTCCTTTCCGGTAGACCATCTTTTGATAAACACTTCAGCCAACCATTCAAACAAACTTTTGACACCTTTTTAAACTGTGCGAGCTTCCATATTAAACCTAGAATCTCCAATCAGGGGGCCCATGTCAATAAACTCAGCCTGCTCTCGTTTTATGTTCCTTCCACCCTTATCCCACACCCTTAAAATCCATCCCCACACATATTCACCAGGTTTCTGCTTGAATGAATTAGCAAACTCATTAAGCTCCTTAGTAGTGTAGTGAATTTCTTCATGGACTACACTTTCTACCTCCCCTCTAGGAGTCTGCTTTGCTTTGAGTCTGGTTACAGGTCTAGAAGAAACTATTGGTGGGCCTTGAGAAACATCAGTATTGTCAGACTCTGAAGAATTAATTTTCTCATGTGGGGAAGGCATTATTTCAAGGGGTGGGGCTGAAGGTACTACTTCCTCAGGTGGGGCAAACCCTTGAGAATCTGAAGATTCAAAATTCTCAGTTTCAACACAGTCTTCCCACACATCCCCATCCCAAGTTATAGGATCCCATTCTTTGCCAGTTAGTGCCCTTACTTTAACTGTCGACACATTCTGAGGCTGAGACTTGAATTTTTGCTGTAGTTCAGCCAACCTTACAATGAGGGTTTCAGTTTGATTTTCTGCAACTTGAGCTCTATGGCTGCAGGAGAGAAGATTCTCTTCAAGAACACACTTAGCAACTTTTAGATCCTTGTGTCTGGAGCCTTTCGATTTTATCACACAAATCCTTCCTTTCATTCATCATTTTCCCCCCAGATACTAAGAGCATCCAGCCAGTAAGATCATTTTCTGATTTTTCCCCCATCTTGTAGAAAGCTTTGTACACTGAATCACCTAATTCATCAAGAAGATCAAGGGCATTAACTTCTCTAAGTTTGAAATATAGTTTCAACCATGGGTCTTCAAAATTCTCTGAGCTTTCAGAAGAAAGAGAATCTGGAGAGGTTTCAGTAGTTGAAAGTAGTGTTGGATCAACAAGCCAACTCCAGTATTTTAAAAGATTCATCCTTATACTTCTGCTCCTCTAGAACCACTTCTGGTATCAACTTCTGTATTAGTCAGGGTTCTCTAGTCACAGAACTTATGGAGTAAAGGAATTTATTGATGACTTACAGTCTGCAGTCCAAATCCCAACAATGGTTCAGTAGTAGCTGTGAATAGAAGTCCAAGGATCTAGCAGTTACTCAGTCCCACACAGCAAGCAGGCAAAGGAGCGAGAGCTAGTCTCCCTTCTTCCAGTGTCCTTATATGATCTCCAGCAGAAGGTGTAGCCCAGATTAAAGATGTGAGCCATCAAACCCTTAACAGGTTAAAGGTGTGTGCCATCACACCTTTAATCCCAGATGATCTTGAGCTCAGAGATCTGTCTTAATCTTCTGGAATCCATAGCCGCTATGCTATCAAGATCTCCATACCAAGATCCAGATCAGAAACTTCTATCTCCAAGCCTCCAGGTTAGGGTCACTGGTGAGCCTTCAAATTCTGGATTGTAGTTCATTCCAAATATAGTCAAGTTGAAAACCAGGAATAGCCACTACGGAAGGGAATTGGATGTTGAGATCACTCATCCCAGAAATGGCTTAGCCCATTTATGAACACAGGGCTTAATGGCAAGAGAGGGAACATTTATAAAAACAAGTTTTTCTTTCCCTGGTCTGGCTATTGTGAAGCAAACAAGTTTGTTTTACCAGGTACTTCCTGCTGTGACGCTCTGCCTCACCATAGACATAACACATGGAAATACCTACCCATGGGCTGTGAACTCAAACAGTGAGCCAGAAGGAAACTTTTCTTTATCACATGATTAGCTTGGGTATTTTGTCACAGCAATAAAAATCTAATGTGGAGCAATGGCGCTAATGATGGACTGTCCCTGATGGCACATGGTTCAGACACCTTTGCTCTATGTTTTTGGGAAGCATTTGGAAAAGTTTGGAGATGCAGTCTGCTGGAGAACTGGGCAATATTCTAACGGAGCCAATTGACGTTGGGATGGAGACTTGACAAGAGTGAAAGGACTGAGTATTCTGACAGCAGGTAGACTAGAGGGCACTCCTAGTATAATATGTCCTGGAAAACAACACACACACACACACACACACACACACACACACATGTACACGCACACACATGCACACATGCAGACACACACATGCTTGCACACATCTGTCCCCTGAGAGCTCCTGAGGCTGAATCTAAATACGTAAAGAGTGCAGCTTAGAGAGGGGCATTTCCTAGAGAGACTGGTGCCATAAAGAAGCCAAGAGCTGGAAAGATGTTGTTAGCTCAGCTCAGGAATCTGAGACCCTTTTATCAGAGTGATAGGTGAACGTACAAACAGCTTCAGTGTCTGTGAGATGAGGGTCTCCTGGCACTGGTAATCTGTCAGTATGATAGGGTTTGGGGTTGGCATTGTTAGGTGATGTCCCTGTGGCAGAGCACATCTGGTCTGTGTCAGTAGAGCTTGTCCTCTCACAGAGAATATTTCTTCTCTCTCCCAACACACATCTTCCTTCTGCCCCCAACCTAACTTGTTTGCTGAAGGACACTTGCCTGCGATAGGACATAGGGGACCTAAAGAGGAAAATGTCACGACAGTGAGAGTGAACACCTTGTATGATACAATCATCAGTAACTCTACCTCAGACATGAGAGGTTTGCACCAGTGTTGCCTCTTGCGAATCATTTTGACCGCCACATGGGTGCCGGTGAGGCAGTGCCGGGCCAGCTTCACCTTGGCGCAGCCTCCACGGCCAAGAGTTTCTAGAATCACATATTGAGCATGAAAACTGTACCTGTCAAAGAAGGTGGGCTCAGATCTGAGTTTCTCTGACTTTTGTTCACTCCCAGAGCCCATTTCAGGTAACAAAGTATAAATGCTACCTAAGAGGGAAAATTTAAAAAAAAAAAGAAAGAAAGGGAAGAAAGAAAGCTAAGATAAAAATTAAAATAATGAAAAATAACCAAAACAGAAAACTAAAACCCAATAAAAATAACAACAGCAGCAGAAACCCCAGAAAAGCAAAACCACACACAAAGCCAAGAAAATCCAAATTAAAAAACCTAGCTGCAAGTCACTAGGAGGTAGGGACACAGCTCAACAACACTAAGAAGAAATATTACTAAGTGTGTAAGAATAAAAATGTACAAGGAAGCTGAGTGTGGTGGCGCATGCCTTTAATCCCAGCACTCGGGAAGCAGAGGCAGGCGGATTTCTGAGTTCGAGGCCAGCCTGGTCTACAGAGTGAGTTCCAGGACAGCCAGGGCTACACAGAGAAACCCTGTCTTGAAAAAACCAAAAAAAAAAAAAAAGTACAAGGAAATGTATAAATGATCAAAGAAATTTTAAACATTTACAATTAGAAAATCCAAGCAATATAAAATTAAATGAAAAATATTAAACTCTAAACAAGAAAACTACATAAAAGCTAAAAACAGAGACTAAAACGAAATATCACAAATTCATCAAAACTTCTAGAATACACAAAGAACTAAAAAAAAAAAAAAAAAATCACGGAGAAAACAACCCAATAGATAATTGAGAATAATTGGGATAGGGCTCTGAAAAGGGTTTTCTCAGAAGACATGGAAATGGCTAAAAAATGTATATATATAAATATGGCCATCAGGGAGATGAAAACTAATACTAGTTTGAGATTTTATCTTATTCTAATCAGATGGCTGAGGGACTAGAACTGTTGTGGGTGGATGTGGGGGAATGTTAACCCTCATGTTAGTTGTCCATGGGAGGATATAAGCTGGTGTGGCCACTGTATTTATTAGTACAACTCTCGTATCTCAGAGAAATTACATTTATTTGTAACTCTCATATCTCAGAGAAATGTCCTTGTGCAATGATACAGAAACTAACAACTGGTCAAAGACTGGAGAGTAAGTGTTAACAAATGCTCAAAAACCGGTTGTCTACATTGTACCCTTTTCTCCTTTCCTTCCTCCCTCCCCCCTTCATTTCTTTCTTCCCTCCATGGCTCAGGGACTATCACAGAAAAGGGGAATAGAGAGATTGTAAAAACCAGCGCTTGGGGAGGGCCAGAGCAAAATATTATCTTCTTGACACGACAAGACCAGTGCACTCATGAATTCACAACAGCTGTAGCCTCCAGCATGAAATCTGCACAAAATCAAGCATTCCACCATGACTAACCCACATCGGGAACATTGACAGTTGATGACATCCAGGAAAGAGAGTCATTCCTCTTTAAGGATGTGGCTCCAGGTATATCAACCACAATCCAGTGGATGCCCCCACACTCATGATCATAGGACAGCAGGTTATTAAAATAAAACAATAAAACAAAACAAATAGAACACAAAATATAAAGCCCCAAACAAAGTCAAAACAGAAACAACCAAAAATACAATAAATAAGAAAATCTAGAAGAACAAAAGTCAGATATCCAAAACTGGCACAAAAGTCCACCAAATGTTAAACATAATAAAAACAAAAGAGAATTTCAAACAAAAACCTCAATTAACACTGAAAGCCAAAAACCAGAAGATAAAATCCAAAGCATATAAGGTTAAGACTCAAATTACCCAGGGTGGTGGTACATACCTTTAGTCCCAGCACTGAGGAAGCAGAGGCAGGTGGATCTCAGAGTTTATGGCCAACCTGGTCTACAGAGCCAGTTCGAGGACATCCAGAGCTACACAGAAAAACCCTGTCTCAGGAAAAAAAGATCAACAAAAAAACAAAACAAAACCCTCCAAAATCCACAGACTGGGTAGCTAGTTCAGTACTTAAATAGCAAAACACAAGGACCAAATTTCAATCTTTAGAAACCCTGTGTAAAAACAATCAACTGAGTAATTTTAATTTCAGATTTTGAAGTGGATCAAAGACCGCAACATAAAACCAGACACACAAGGTCTAATAGCAGAGGAAGTGGGGGATAGCGTTGAACTCATCAGCCCAGGAGACAACTTTCTGAACAGAACACCAATGGATCGGGCACTAAGATCAACAATAAGTGGGACCTCATGAAACTGCAAACTTTTATAAAGTAAAGGCCATTGTCATTAGGACACTGTCATTAGGACAAAACAGCCTATAGATTGGGAAAGAGTCTTCACTGTCCTACAGCTGATAGAGGGCTGATATCCAAAATGTATAAAGAACTCAAGAGGAAGCTAACCTCTTAGTCATCAGAGAAATACAAATCAAAATGACTCTGAAATTCCATCTTACACCCATCAGAATGGCTAAGATCTAAAACTCAAGTGATATCACATGCTGTTGAGGATGTGAAGGAAGGGTAACACTTCTCCATCGCTGGTGAGAGTCCAAACTTGTACAACTACTCTGGAAATCAATTTGGCACTTTCTTAGAAAATCAGGAATAGTTCTACCTCAAAGACCCAGCTATACCACTCCCAGACATATACCCAAAAGAAGAAACTTCCTCAATTATATTCATAGCAGCCTCATTCATAACAGCCAGAAACTTGAAACAACCCAGATGTCCCTCAACTGAAGAATGAATAAAGAAATGTGGTTCATTTACACAATGGAATCTATTCAGCTATGAAAAACAAAGGCATCATGAAATTTGCAGGCCAATGGATGGAACTTGAAAATATCATCCTGAGTGAGGTAACCCAGACCCAGAAAGACAAACATGGTATGTGCTCACTCATAAGTGGATATTAGCTATAAAGTAAGAATAGCCACACTATAATCAACAGCCCCAAAGAAGCTAAGTAACAAGGATGACCCAAGAGAGGCTGCTTGAATCCCATTCAAAAGGGGAAATCAAATAGACTTGGATGGAAGGAGGGAACTGAGGGGGAGAGGTGTGGGGGAGGGAAACAGGGGTAGGGATAAGTGGGGGGAGAGCAGGGGGAGGGGCAGAAGAGGGGTGGATGTGGGGGATGCATCTCTGGAATGAGTTGGAGACTTGGCGGGGATTGGGTGGGGGGAGACTCTAGGGAGTCTATGAGAGTAATGCTAGCTGAGACTCCTAGCAGCTGGGGTTGGAGAGACTGAAGTGGCCATCTCCTGTAGCCAGGCAGTATTTCCAGTAGGGGGAGGGGGGCACTAACCAACCCACAAAACCTTCAACCCAAAATGTATCCCCCCATAAGATGTTCAGGGATAAAGATGGAGCAGAGATCGAGGGAACAGCCAACCAATGACAGGCCCTACTTGAGACCCACCCCATGGGAGAGAACACTGTTAAGGATGCTCTATGACTTGCAGACAGGACCTAAAGTAACTGTCTTCTGAGAGGCTTCATCCAGCAGATGATGGAAACAGATGCAGAGATCCAGAGTCAAACACTGGGTGGAGCTTGGGGAGTCTTGTGGAAGAGTGGGGATAGAACTGAGCAAGCCAGTGGGGTCAAGGACACCACAAGAAGACCCACAGAGACAACTAACTTGGGCCCATGGAAGCTCACAGAGACTGAACCACCAACCAAAGAGCATGCAGGGGTGGGCCTAAGCCCCCTACATATTTGTAGTAGATGTACAGCTTAGTCTTCATTTGGGTCCCCTAACAACTGGAGCAGAGGCTGTCTCTGACTCTGTTACCTGCCTTTGGATCCCTTTCCCTTAGCTTTAGCTGGGCTGTCTTTTCTGGCCTCAGTGGGAGAGGATAGGCTTGGTCCTGCTAGGACTAGATGTCCCAGGGCATGGTGGTACCTAAGGGGTCAGCCTCCCTTTCTCTGAGAAAGGGAGGGAATTATAGGAGGAGGGGCATGTGAGGTGGAAGAGGAGAAGAGGAGAGAGGGGGTCTATGATTAGAATGTAAAGTGAATAAATAAGAAAAAAAATCTTAAAAAGAAATAAAGTAGATGGCTTACCTTAGAAACAATGGCCAAGCTAATAACCTCACCACAATAGGTGTTCTCACACCTACCACACGTGCACCTACACACACTCTTGCGTGCACACACACACACACACACACACGAGCACAAACACACAGGTGCACTTACAGTCACCCACAGGTATACCTACACACACACACACACACACACACACACACGTACTCACATGCAAGTAAACTTAAAACACAACTCACACACACAAGCAACACTCCTCCCAAACACACACTAATCTAGACACACACACACAAGCAACACTCCTCCCAAACACACACTGATCTAGACACACACACTCACACACAAGGTCACACACACACCAATCAAACACAAAATCCACACACAGTTTACTGGATACAACAAAATCGCAAAGGGCACCACCAACTCCACCAACTCCACCAACTCCACCAACTCCTCTCCACACACTCAAAGAAATCCAGGTGTGGCCACAGCTTAACCCTGCTGGCTGGGCCACATCACAGTAGCTCCTCATGAGGTCATAACAGGTCCTGGCAGGGCTGGGAGGGCCTCAGCGCTCTGGCTTAGGTGGACTATGGAGACTGACATTAGGCTTTTAGAAATCAAAGCCTCCAAGATGTGCTGATGTCCTTAGGTCTCTGGTTTGAATGTTTGCTGTGCCTCCTGCTTTAAAGTCCTCATGTCTACACTCTGTGTGTCACCTTTGCATTCCAACTGATGGGTCCAGGATGATGCCACCACTTATTAAAAAAAAAAAAAAAGAAGGTCCTGCTCATTAAGACCTAGGTGGCTGCTGCCTTTCTGACATTACTGTAGTCATTTCGTTTTATACCTGTAGCCAGCCATCTTACATTATTACAGAGGACCTTTCTCCTGCCCAGCTAAACATTAACCAACTGCATATCCCATTAAGCTCTATGCTTTGGTGTTCTTGGAAATCCCCTACCCTTGCCCTCCTTTAGGGCCAATAATAATAACTAAGGTCAGTTAGAATTGCTTTGTATAGTTAGCAACAATAAGGTTGCACCCGAACCAGCCACCCAACTGCCTGGCAAGACTTCCTGTACCTGTGAATGAGCTTTTATGGTTGCCATGAGCTTCTGTGGTTTTTGCCATTTATAAGCAACCCTTGGGAAACATAAAATCCTTGGAAAATAATTACACACTGTTTTGTACTTTGTAAGGAATTTACCAACTGGGAGGTTTTATAAAATTAATTCGTAGCTGCTGCCATTTCAGGCTCTCTCTGTCTTCTTAAAGACATTGAAATTGTTCCCTTCCAGTCCAGGCACCAAAATGCCACAATGTACATAGGATTAGCATCTATTGAGAACGTGCAAGAAGGTAGCCAAGTAGAGCTTAGGAAAGAAAGTGATACACAATTTCTCCCTCCCCACCCCTCTCTTTTTTTATGACTTGGTTTCTCTCTGTAACCTTTGGCCAAACTGGGAATCTCTTTGTGGACCAGGCTGGCCTCAAACACCGAGATCTAACTGCCTCTGCCTCCTGAGTACTGGGATTTAAAAAGATGTGTACAGTTGCCTGGCTAGAAGATACACATTCTATTCACTAAAAAGGTGAAGGATAAATATCCTCAAGGGTTCCAAAGATGTACAAAAATTTGAAAGCCATTGGCTCAAGCGAGACCCAAGGGTTTTAACTTCTTATTTATTTTCTTCTTTTATATGGGCCCAGCTTAGTGTCTCTGACAGATGGCTCTGGTCACTTAAAAACCAAATTACGCATCATATGGTTTCTGGGTGTGGACAAGATTAGAACAAATGGAGAGAGGTTATATGTTATTTGAGAGATATTTCTGTCAAGTTTTGGTTTCCTGAAGAAGTGGCATTTCATCTGTTTTGGATGCTTTTTCTGTATTTTTTTGGTCTTTGCTGCTTAGTTTTGTTTTGAAAACGCTCATCTAGGATTAGAGCATTCTTCCTGCAGTTAATGTCTGAGAATTAGTTTGCATGGTATTTTAGAGCATTGACTCTAGAGCTTGGGGTCCAGCAATAGAGCTCATACTTAGCATGCATAAAGCCCCAGTGCTGGGACTAAAGGTGTTCACCACCTATCCCTGCCTTGGCAGAACTTCCCCAATCAAATTCCTAATCAAACCATTTCCATCATGGTCATCTTGGCTCATTTGCTTATTTGTAGATTATTACTCCCCTTACATTATAATATTCCTAAGTTGCAGTAGCCTAAAGATAATTAGATCTTGTATAGGATCTTTTTTTTTGTTTGTTTTTTGTTTTTTGTTTTTTTTTTTTTTTTTTTTTTTNGGTAAAGATCCTTTCCCAGTTCGTTGGTGGCCCTTTTGTCCTGTTGACAATATCTTTTGTCTTACAGAAGCTTTGCAACTTTATGAGGTCCCATTTGTCAATTCTTGATCTTACAGCGCAAGCCATTGCTGTTTTGTTCAGGAATTTTTCCCCAGTGCCCATATCATCGAGGCATTTCCCCACTTTCCCCTCTATAAGTGTTTTTTGTTTTTTTGAGACAGGGTTTCTCTGTATAGAATGTGACTGTCCTGGAACTCACTTTGTAGACCAGGCTGGCCTCGAACTCAGAAATCCGCCTGCCTCTGCCTCCCGAGTGCTGGGTATAGGATCATTTTTAACACCTGCTTTACTCAGCACTCCATTATTCTCTTGAAATCTACATTTGTCTTAGAATAATGTTTGCTTACATTAACTCAAATAACTGGCATTCAAAGCAGTGTTAACCCAGATCAGATGTGCTTTGAGATAAAAATCTGTGTAAAACCATAAAACCTAGTTTGGAAAAAGAATAGAATACACATCAAAATCCTACATGCTGCATAGAGATAGAAATTGTTACACCATGAAAACATTTGTTGGTGTTTAAAGAATTGTTTCTAAGACTCTTCTTGTTTCTATGATTTAATAATAGCTTTATAAACTAGAAACTATACTTTCTTATAATTGGGGATGCTATTATTTTGTTTTGTTTTGTTTTGTTTTGTTCTGAGACAAGGCTCTTTGTAGCCCTTGCTGTCCTAGAACTCACTCTGTAGACTAGGCTGGCCTCGAACTCAGAAATCCACCTGCCTCTGCCTCCCAAGTGCTGGGATTAAAGGTGTGCGCCACCACAGCCTGACAGGGATGCTATTATTAAATAATGCTTTGAACACATTTCTAAAACTACAAGGTACACAATATGAGCAAAACATTGCCCTTTCAGTCAAAACACACATTCCTCTTCTGCATATCCTTAGATTCCAAAGGTTAGAAAAGGATTATAATTAGGCAGGCATGTAAAGTGATGATATTCTTACAAATTTATTTCTAATATTTTTTCTGCTTCTTTTGTTTGTTTCTTTGGATGTCTTTTTCCTTCCTTTTCACAAAGATGTCAACAGCAATGGATTCATTTTTAACTATGAACTTCATGAGCTTTTCAAAAAAGCCAATATGCCATTGCCCAGATATAAAGTGAGAGAAATTATTCAGAAACACATGCTGGATGGTGACAGAAATAAAGACCAGAAGATAAGCTTTAATGGATTTGTTTATGTAAGTATTTCAAAAATCTGATTATTAAAACTCATTGTTGTTTCACTGTTGAAGAGGAAACTTAAGGGTTCTTTGGAAAGTCATTTGTGTTGGATGGTGTTTGCTGGAGCACATAAAGGAACATTTGTTTCACTGAAGTACACACAGGCAAAAGGCTACCTCAGATTTGTGAAGGCAAGTTTTGCTGAGGCAACATGTGGTGAGACAAGTCCTGTGGAGGACACGTGATGTTTGGAGGGAGTAATATAAGTAGGACTCAAGGGACTGGGAGAAGGGCTTGGCTTGCTTGCATAGCTAAAGGCTTCTTGGTCTCCTGTCTTCACTTCCTTAAGAGAGGCACAGCTGAAAGTTTCTCCTGATATTCATGCTAGTCCAATGCCTCCTGCCGACCACTGTCTTCAGCTGAGGCCCGATTGTTCCTGCTGGGTCGTGTCACTGCTGCTATCCAGACTTTACTGGACGGGACTGCTGGTGTATCCATGAAGAGTATGAGATTGAATTTAGCTGCCATTGCCAGCCTATGAATGGAACTGCTCAATAGCTGACAAAGCAGATGGGATTTGCTCCAAATAATCACCTCTAAATGGGTCCACTTCCTCCGTATCCTTTCTTTTCCAATACCTCTGGTAGTTAGTGGACTAGAAGGGAAGTTAGGAAAAGTCATAAAAAGTAGTCTTTGAAAACTTAAGGTTACACACTGTCTACTGTAACCTTAAGATGATGTTGCCAGCGGGTGGCTTTTTTGCTTGAAAGCTATGGCTGCCGTAGATCTGCTTGTCAAGGATTCTGATAAGCTCACTCTGGGACAGCAAACTGTAGTGGCACCCCATGCTCTTAAAAGCATTATCCGACAGCCCCCTGACCGATGGATGACCAACGCTTGTATGACACATTATCAGAGCTTTTTGTTGACTGAAGGAGTGACCTTCACTCCCCTTGCTGTCTTCAATCCCAGTATCCTACTGCCCGAGACTGATGACTCTTCGCCTACTCATCACTGTGCTGACATTTGGGCAAAAGAAGCTGGTACTCGAAATGATGGGAATCCAAGGTGGTACACAGATGGCAGTAACTTCATGGTTGAAGGTAAGCTGAAGGCCAGGGCAGCAGTAGTGGACAGAAAGCAAGTGATATAGGCCAAAATCCTCCCTGAAGGGACGTTGGCTCAGAAAGCTGAACTCGAGGCTTTGATACAAGTTCTACGAATGGCAAAGGGCAAATCTATTAACATGTACACTGACAGCAGGTATGCTTTTGCCATGGCACAGAGCAATATACAGACAAAGAGGGCTGTTGACATCTGCAGGGAAAGACATAAAAAATAAAGAGGAAATTTTGAGCCTCCTTGAGGCCATACACTTGCCACAAAGGTGGCCATTATACATTGTCCAGGACACCAGAAAACTCGAGATGCTGTGCCTAAAGGGAATCAGATGGTAGACCTAACCCCCAAACAGGTGGCCCAAGGAGCAATGATCCTGGCAGTCAAGGAGCCTGACGATTATTATGATGTCAGAGAGACCAGCTTTAGATATACCCCTGAGGACTATCAAGTTATGGACAAATTAGGACTGGTAAAGGAAACCCTGAATGGGATAGTAGAAACAGAAAAAGGAAAACTAGTCCTCCCACAGGAAGAAGGACACAAGTATGTTACCAACTTACATTACTTGACCCACTTGGGGGCCAAGAAATTAAAAGGTGTGCTTAGGTCCTCTGACTACTATGGTATAGGACTCTCTGACTTGGCAGAAGAAATAGTCAAAGCTGCAAGGCCTGTGCTATGACTAATGCAGGACACTCCATTATACTCCTGGGAAGACACTCAGGGGCAGCCAGCCTGGAGCCTATTGGGAGGTAGATTTTACAAAATCTAAGCCAGCTAGATATGGCAACAAGTACTTATTAGGTTTTATAGTTATTTTTCAAGCTGGGTAGAAGCTTTTCCTACCAGGACTGAGATGGACAATGTAGTAGCCAATAAGATCCTAGAAGAAATCGTCCTGAGGTTTGGGATACCCAAGATAATCTTTGTTGTCCAGGTAAGTCAGGGACTGGCAAAGATATTGGGGATTGATTAGAAGTTGCATTGCGCATTCAGGCCCCAAAGTTCAGGACAGATAGAGAGGATAAATAGAACCATTAAGAGACCCTTAACAAATTGACAGCGGAGACTGGCATTAATGGTTGGATAGCTCTCCTACCATTTGTGCTCTTCAGGGTTAAGAAGACCCCTGGACAGTTTGGACTAATCCCCCTCCACTGGTAAAAATAGCCTCTGTACATAGTGCTGACATGCTGTTTTCCCAGCCTTTGTTCTCTAGGCTCAAAGTGTCCAAGTGGGTGAGACAGTGAGTGTGGAAGCAGCTCCAGAAGGCCTACTCAAGAGGAGACCTGCAAGCCCCACGTCTCTTCCAAGTTAGAGATTCAGTCTACATTTGAGCTTCCAGGAGGAAGAGAATCTGGAGAGGTTTCAGTAGTTGAAGGTGCTGGTGGATCAACAAACTAATTCCAGTATTTTAAAAGATTCATCCTTATACTTCTGCTCTTCTAGAACCACTCCCGGTACCAACGACTGTATTAGTCAGGGTTCTCTAGAGTCACAGAACTTACGGGTAGTCTCTGTATACTAAAGGAATTTATTGATGACTTATAGTCTGCAGTTTGATTCCCAACAATGGTCCAGTGGTAGCTGTGAATGGAAGTCCAAGAATCTAGCAGTTATTTAGTCCCACACAGCAAGCAGGCAAAGGAGTGAGAGACTAGTCTCCCTTCTTCCAGTGTCCTTATATGATCTCCAGCAGAAGGTGTAGCCCAGATTAAAGGTGTGTGCCATCACACCTTTAATCCCAGATGACCTTGAACTCGGAGATCTCCCTATCTTAATCTTCTGGAATTCATAGCCACTATGCTTCAAGATCTCCATACCAAGATCCAGATCAGAAACTTCTATCTCCCAACCTCCAGGTTAGGGTCTCTGGTGAGCCTTCCAATTCTGGATTGTAGTTCATTCCAAATATAGTCAAGTTGACAACCAGGGATAGCCACTACAGTTAGCTTCAGGCAGTAGGGTAGCAGGATTAAGAGTGACAGCGTTCGCTCAGTCAATAACAAGCTCTGGTAGTGGGTCATCCGAGCATTAGTCATCCAGTGGTCTGGTGGCTGCTGAATGAGGCTCTTAAGGGAGTGCCGGGCCACCACAGTCACATTTTGGTCCATAGTCAGTTTATCAGTATCTTTCACCAGCACAGCTGTGGCTGCTATTGCCTGGAGGCAAGAGGGCCATCCGCTGGCCACAGAGTCCAGTTTCTTTGACAGATAGGCTACTGGGCACTTCCAAGGTCCTAAGGTTTGGGTGAGGACCCCTCTGGCTACCCCATTCCTCTCATCGATATATAGAGTGAAAGGCTTGTTCAAATTAGGTAGTGCTAGGGCAGGGGCCTGTAGCAGTGCCTTTTTTAGAGTCTCAAAAGCCAATTGATGTGCCTTAGTCCAAGTGAACTCTCCTTTTTCTTTGGTTAGGGGGTATAAAGGGGCTGCCAAAGTAGCAAACCCAGGGATCCAGAGTCTACAAAATCCCACAGTCCCCAGGAATTCTCTTACCTGGCGAAGGATGGTTGGGGTTGGGATCTGTGTCACCATCTGCTTCCTAGCTTCTATGAGCCATCATTGTCCATTTTTCAGGGTATATTCCAGGTAGGTTACTTCAGTCCAGCATAACTGTGCCTTCTTAGCCGACACCTGGTACCCCAACTCACCTAACTCGGCCAGGATCTTCCGAGTTCCAAGTTCACACTCTTTGAGTGTCTCTGCTGCCACCAAAAGATCATCTACATATTGCACGAGAGTCACCTGGGGGTTGTTGGCCCGAAAGGAGGCAAGATCTCCATGTAGAGCTTCATCAAACAAGGTGGGTGAGTTTTTAAACCCCTGAGGCAGTCTCATCCACGTGAGCTGCCCAGTTCTCCCATTCTCTGGGTCTCGCCATTCAAAGGCAAACAAGGGCTGGCTGTTAGGGTGTAGTCTCAGACAAAAGAAAGCATCTTTCAAGCCAGGCGTGGTGGCGCACGCCTTTAATCCCAGCACTCGGGAGGCAGAGGCAGGAGGATTTCTGAGTTCGAGGCCAGCCTGGTCTACAAAGTGAGTTCCAGGACAGCCAGGGCTACACAGAGAAACCCTGTCTCGAAAAACAAAAAACAAAACAAAACAAAAAAAAAACCAAAAAAAAAAAAAGCATCTTTCACATCTAGGACCGTATACCAAGTTTGTTTAGGTGGCAGCATGCTGAGCAAGTTGTAGGGATTGGGTACTGTGGGGTGGATGTCTTGTACTCTTTTATTGACCTCCCTAAGGTCCTGTATGGGGCAATAGTCATTCCTCCCTGGTTTCTTTACCGGGAGTAGGGGGGTATTCCAAGGAGACTTGCAGGGGACCAGAATTCCCTGTTGGAGCAGTCTGGTAATATGGGGACATATGCCTTCTCGTGCTTCTCTGCTCATGGTGTACTGAGTATTCTACACCCGTATCGACTAAGAATTTCACAGGGGTCCCCTCCACTTCTAGGGTTACCCTAGGCTTGGGGAGGGGGGCCAAGCCCCATCTCCCCTATTCTTCATCACTCTCAAGGGACAGCACTTTTGTCCCCTGTTTTTTCTTGGGGCACTCGAGGGTCTAGTGACCTTTGTTTGTGCAGTGCGCACATTGATCTCTTTCTAGGGTTGGTCTATATCTTCTGGATCTCCTTGGCCCCTGCCATTTCTCATCTCCCAGGTCCCCTGTCTGCCTAGTCCTGCCTCTTTTATCTTTATCTACTACTGTGGCCAGTATTCGAGTCAGATTCCTTTCCTGTTTCTGTCTCTCCTGTCCTCATCTTCTCTCTTCGCTCTCTTTTCTCTTCCTTGTTTCTCTTCCTGTGTCTCTCTCTTATGATACACTTTCTCAGCCTCTTTAACCAAATCCCTTATAGTATAGTCCTGTAATCCTTCAATCCGCTGTAATTTCTTTCTGATATCGGGGGATGCCTGCCCAATAAAAGCCATACTCACAGTGGCTCGCTGCCCTTCAGACATAGGGTCGAAAGGGGTGTACCTTCTGTAGGCCTCCATAAGTCTCTCCAGAAAGACTGAGGGGGGCTCAGTCGTCCCCTACATTACCTCTCTTACCTTAGCGAGATTTGTGGGCCTTCTTGCGGCACCTCTGAGCCCTGCCACTAGAGCCCAACGATAATTGGACAGCCTTTCCCTACCTCATGCTGTATTATAGTCCCATTAAGGGCAGGTCAAGGGGAATCCTTCATCTATCTCTGCCGGGGTCTGTACAAGGTGTCCGGCTTCATCTCGGATATTCTTCTGAGCTTTGAGGAGAATTCTGTCTCTCTCCTCGGTGGTGAACAGGGTCTGTAAAAGTTGTTGACAGTCAACCCAAGTAGGCTGATGGGAGAACATCAGGGACTCTATCAGGCCTGTAAATCCTGGAGTATTTTCTGAAAAAGAAGGGTGGTTAATCTTCCAGTTATAGAGATCAGAGGAGGAAAAGGGCCAGTATTGTAAAAGTTGTAAATCATTCTGATCAGCTGGGGGTGGCCCAACAGTCCTAAGGGTAAGTGCTACGGTGGAGTTGGCCAGTCCCTCATGGGCGGCTCCCCGTCGGCTCCTTGTTCCTGTTGAGGGACCTCCTCCTCTGGTCCCAGAGATTGGGCCTGGGAAGGGGCCGGAGGAGTGGAGGGTTGGGGCTCAGGATGGGGAACTTGAAGATAGAGTGGGGGCAAGGGACCAGGCCATTCAGGGGGCTCTTCTATCTCAGGGTAGATCTTAGGGACAGGCGCGGGTGGAGCGCTGCACTCGCCATCTCCTTCTGCACAAGCTGGCGGGTGCTCAGGCACCAGTGCTTGGTAGTGACAGCTGTGGGTAGCGGCAGCAGCGCTGGCGCTGCACATGCCACCTTCTTCAGTGTGAGGTTTCAGCTTCTCCTTCACAGCACTCTCTCGAACAGGTAGGATCTTGGAGCCGGAAAGACGGGGTGGGAGGAATGGTCAGACCCACAGGGGTGGGAATCGTGCCAGATCCTCCCATACCATGATGTACGGCTGCTGGTCTGGATGTGATCCTGGTCCTTCCTGAAAGACAACGGCCTTCACAGCCCTAATGGTGGGTAAATCGAAAGTTCCCTTGGGCGGCCAACCTACCCCAAAGATAGGCCACTCTGCAGTACAGAGAGTCTGCCAGGGTTTTTTTTTTTTTTTCTTAACTATCACTGACAAATTCTGTCCTCTCACCCTAACGTCAGTCCAGTGGTCCACAGTCAGAGACAAAGGGGTTGCCACAGTCTGTCCCATGACAAAGATCAGAAAAAACAAGAACAAAACAAGGACAAGAGACACCAACACTTCCAAGCACATTCATCCATGTCTGGGCTTAAACAGCCAGCCAAACGCAACCTCTGACAGAATGGGATTCCACTTCCACTCCCCCCAGTAGAAGGAGCAATCTGTCTCCCTCGTTCCAAAAGATAACAGTCAGGCTCTCCTGACTTTCTTCCACCCTTGGAAGTCTTCCAGGGTTGCAGCCTGCGGCCCCAGGACATCTCCTTCCACAGCCACTGGGTCCTTTATGGCCCACAGCAGCAGGTGCCAGAATACTGAAACCAGACACAACCTCAGCGGCACCGCACTCAGACAACATGCAGGATTCACACAGACATACCTCCAAGGGGTCTTCGGGGTTCCTGGGTATCACGTGATCCCGGACGAGCCCCCACCTGTAAGGCTCCCACAGGAAGACCCCCCACTCAAGTCTCGGGATGGTGTGCACCTAAGGAAACACGAGAGACCGTCTTGATGCAAGCACATGAGGCAATTTATTAACGGAGCTCCAGGCCGACAAGTATCTCGTGCAGGAGATAAAGGAGTCAACCCTGAGGCTCAAGAGTTAGGGGTTTCTATGGAAAAAGAAATTGGGAGGGGTGTGCAGGATCTCTGGCCACTGCCTCACTGTGAGTGCGGGAGCAATAACAGAAGCTGTGGCGAGGGAGAGCCTGGGGGAGGGAGGAAGAGCCTTGTGATGGACTGGCACACTAGACAAAGAAAGTACAGGCGGGCTGTCTTCAACAGCAGCTCTAAGGGGAAGGTGCTTATCTGTGTAAAGGAGTCAGAGAGGCACCAAATCAGACCAGATGGCCCATTTCTCAACTGGGCTTGTCTGGGGATGTCCTTGCAAACCTCTTTATCTTTCTGGTCAGTCAGTTTCTGGAGTGACTCAACAGTCCTCACAGGGCAACCCAGATGGTGAAGTTCTTTCTATTCTTTCACTAAGTGTGTATCTCTCATGTGATGGTCACACGAGTCTCAAGAGGGGACATCTGGGCTGAGGCCACTACAAGGAAGAGGAGGAAGTTTTGGATAGCAGAGGAAGAGATGTTGGCAGAGGAACAGTGAGAGACAGTCTGAAGGGACAGTGTGGTAGTATATACTTTAACCCCAGCACTTAGAAGGCAGAGGCAGGCAGGTCTCTGAGTTCCAGGCCAGGGCTATATAGTGAGACCCTATTTAAAAGGGGGTCAGGAGGCACACTGGAGAGATGACTCAGAGGTTAAGAGCACTAGCTACTCTTTCAGGAGACCAGGTTCAATTTCAAGGACCCACATGGCAGGTCACAAGTGTCTAACTCCAATTCCAGGGGATCTAACACCCTCACACAGACATACATGCAGGCAATACACTAAATCACATAAAAAATTAAAAAGAGGGCTGGTGAGATGGCTCAGCGGGTAAGAGCACCCGACTGCTCTTCCGAAGGTGATAAGTTCAAATCCCAGCATCCACATGGTGGCTCACAACCATCCGCAACGAGATTTGGCGCCCTCTTCTGGTGTGTCTGAAGACAGCTACAGTGTACTTACATATAACAATAAATAAATCTTTAAAAAAAAAAAATTAAAAAGATCAAAAATTGTGGCCAGGCATTGGTGGCAAATGCCTTTAATCCCAGCACTCAAAACAAAAAGAAAGAAAAGAAAGAAAAGAAAGAAAAGAAAGAAAGAAAGAGGGCTGATGAGATGGCTCAGCAAATAAGAGCACTGACTGTTCTTAAGGTCCTGAGATCAAATCCCAGCAACCACATGGTAGCTCACAACCACCCATAATGACATCTGACGCCCCCTTCTGGTGTGTCTGAAGACAGCTACAGTGTACTTATATATAATAATAATAAACAAATCTAGGCCAGGTGTGGTGGCACACACCTTTAATCCTAGCACTTGAGAGGCAGAGGCCAGCCTGGTCTACAAAGTGAGTTCTAGGACAGCCAGGGCTATACAGAGAAACCCTGTCTCGAAAAACCAAAATAATAATAAAATAATAATAATGATAAAAAATAAATAAATCTTTGGGCCAGAACGAGCAGGGTTGACTGGCACGAGCAGAGGTCCTAAAAAAAAAAAAAAATTAAATTCCCAACAACCACATGAAGGCTTGCAACCATCTACAGCTACAGTGTACTCATGCATAAAATAAATAAATCTTTAAAACAAGAAAGAAAGAAGGAAAGAAAGAAAGAAAGAAGAGAAGAACCCGGCATGATGGCACATGCCTTTAATCTCAGCACTTGAGAGGCAGAGGCAGGCGGATTTCTGAGTTCGAGGCCAGCCTGGTCTACAGAGTGAGTTCCAGGGTAGCCAGGGCTACACAGAGAAACCCTGTCTCGAAAAACCAAAAAAAAAAAAAAAAGAAAAGAAAAGAAAAAATAAAGGTTGGGGGTCACCACAAAGTGAGAGCTGTATTAAATGGTCCCAGCATCAAGGAATAGCAAGAGGCACAGAACAGGGACAAAATACCCCACCCACTCACCTCCCTGACATTCGGTAGCTGGAGACATGCTATTCACTGACACTCATGTTACTCTGTGTGATACTTATGTTACTCTGTGTGCCGATCATGGCTCTCAGAGTGGTTTTCAGGATCGGTTAAGTTCTGCTCTGGAGACACACAATTTGTGATTACATACAAAGGGCCACTGGATGGGCCGGTTTCCCCCATGCCTGTCCAATCTCAGAGAGCCAGCCTCTGCATAAGTGAGTGGATTCTGAGGCTCAGCGCTCAGTGACTGAAGAATTCCTCTCAGGTCATGGGGTGATGTTTCCAGAACAGTGCTGTGGTTAGAGCAGAGGGAGGAGACAGGAAAGGTCAGATGGAAGATGCAAGAGCCTCACCGGTGTTTAATTAGAGAGTAATTAAAATTTGTGTGTGTGTGTGTGTGCATGCACGCACATGTGTATGGATGGCAGCGTAGATAACACTCTCATGTTTGTTTTTTGAGACAGGGTTTCTCTGTTCAGCCTTAACTGTCCTGAAACTCAGTCTGAATACCAGGCTGGCCTCAACTGAACCTCTTTGTTCCAGTCCCATTCATTGGCTGTGCCACCTAATTCGAGAGAAAACAGCAGGCCAGGGCCAGCAAGATGGTGGCCAGCTTCTGAAGGTGTCCTCACAACTGTCAACCTGCATTCCGCCCCTGGAAACCGAATGGGGGGGCAAAGAGAACCAACTCTCTTTGTGTATCACGTATCAAGACACATCCCATTTATATCATGGGATGCTCATGAGTGTATTTGCACATGCATACACATACAGCCCCATACACACAAAATACATATTGCATTCCTTGAATTGATATAGAAGATGCCTTTGATCTGCACACTTGCCCAGATCACTCTCTGCCCTGCACAGTGTTGTTGAATGGAGTACAGAGGCGATGAGGCCCCAAGCCAGTGGTTTTCAATCTGTGTGTCTCGACCTTTTTGAGGTTGCATATTAGAAATTCATATTATAGGGGGCTGGTGAGATGGCTCAGCAGGTAAGAGCACCCGACTGCTCTTCCAAAGGTCCTAAGTTCAAATCCCAGCAACCACATGGTGGCTTACAACCATCTGTAACGAGATCTGACTCCCCCTTCTGGAGTGTCTGAAGACAGCTACAGTGTACTTACATATAATAAATAAATAAATCTTTAAAAAAAAATTCATATTATAGCCCAGCAATGTGGCGCATGCCTTTAAACCCAGCACTCGGGAGGCAGAGACAGGCAGATTTCTGAGTTTGAGGCCAGCCTGGTCTATCTACAAAGTGAATTCCAGGACAGCCAGGGCTATACAGAGAAACCCTGTCTCAAAAAAAAAAAAACAAAAAAAAATCATATTATGATTCATAAAAAGTAACAAAATTACAGTTATGCTGTAGCAATGAAATAATCTTATGGTTGGGGGGTCACCACAACATGAGGAGCTGTAGTAAGTGCTCCTGGCATTAGGAGGGTTGAGAACCATTGCCCTGAGCAGTGCTGAATGAATGTAGCCCCTCACCCTGCCAACTGTGACTGCCTCCCTGTCCTGGGAACACATTTGGGCCCTGCCAATGCACCCTTTCTTCTCCTTCCTTTTTTTTTTTTTTAAAGATTTACTTATTTATTATATGTAAGTGTGCTGTAGCTGTCTTCAGACACACCAGAAGAGGGCATTCGACCTCATTAGAGATGGTTGTGAGCCACCATGTGGTTGCTGGGATTTGAACTCAGGTCCTTCTACTGAAGAGCAATTAGTACTCTTTTTTTTTTTTTTTTTTTTTTTTTTTTTTTTTTTTTTTTTTGGTTTTTCGAGACAGAGTTTCTGTATAGCCCTGGCTGTCCTGGAACTCACTTTGTAGACCAGGCTGGCCTTGAACTCAGAAATCCGCCTGCCTCTGCCTCCCAAGTGCTGGGATTAAAGGCGTGTGCCACCACGCCCGGCTCCAGTCAGTACTCTTAACCACTGAGCCATCTCTCCAAGCCCTTTCTTCTCCTTCTTAAACCTCAACCTGAATCCCATTTCTCTTTTCAGGAAGATGAGCCAGACTTTTGCTTAAGCCAGGTATTCTCATTTCATGGCTTTCTTCCCCAGTTCTAACTTACATATTGATTTGGTGTCTGTCTGTCCTTCCCGATTGAATTATAAGTAATCTCCACGTGTCCAGACTTGTCTCCAACTCCCAGCCATCAGCAGGTGTTAGCCAACATTTATGAAAGGGCAAGATGGTAGAGATAGAGCCCTGAGGTGCAAAAGCTTTCTTCCTGTGATGTTTCTACCATTGTTTGCCAAGGACGTGGCTGTGGTGGGCAGCGTGGTTTTTCTCCATGCTCCTCACCTTCTTTTTTTTTTTTTTTAAGATTTATTTTATTTATTATATGTAAGTACACTGTAGCTGTCCTCAGACACTCCAGAAGGGGGCGCCAGATCTCGTTACGGATGGTTGTGAGCCACCATGTGGATGCTGGGATTTGAACTTATCACCTTCGGAAGAGCCGTCGGGTGCTCTTACCCGCTGAGCCATCTCACCAGCCCCACTCCTCACCTTCTAATGGCTGCTCCCAGAGCTCAGATGGTCCCAGGGTCAGGACCTAGAAAGACATGGCCTCTGCCTTAGGTATCTTCTTTCTCTGAAGATAGCCAGCTCCCCATAAGAGAAATACAAGATGATTATTGTCTCATTAGATGCAGAAAGGGCATTTGGCAAAATCCAACACCCCTTCATGATAAAAGTCCTGGATAGATTACAGGTACAACAGTATAAATAACTCAGTACCCAAGGCCTGGGATCAACATCTTCTGATATCCCCTAAAAAGGTCACGTCTTCCACTCTGCCCTCTATAGCACACACAGCTTGTCTCACAGGCTCAGGCCGGCTCCATTCTACTGCGGCTGTTCTTGGCAGTCACCCAATGACATTGGCACCTCTAAAGCACCAGGCTCTCCTGCTGCAACTGGGCTGCATTTTCACCAATAGCCTCTCATAGGTACTCTTCATGGTGGCAAGCTTCGAGGACTCAGCATGACCCCTTCAGTCCTGGGTCTTCAACTGCTACTGAGGCTTCTTCATCTTTACCAGTAACTTCTGGCCTCTCACAGTACCAAGTCTCAGCTGCTCTCTGTGACCACTTCGGGGTCTTCAAAACGAGTGCCACCTGGGTGACTCTTACACATAACCAAGCTCAGCTGCCTGCAATAGGTGCAACCTTGGCTGTCTCTGGAACACAGCTCTGTGCTCTCAGAAAACACTTCCCAGAAGATTTCACCCCAGTGATGCTGAGTTCTCTTTTATTGGGGGTGGGGGAGAGAGGGTTTCTCTCTGTGGCCCTGGCTGACCTAGAACCACTCTGTAGACCAGGCTGGCCTCAGACTCAGAGATCTGCCTCACTGCTGCCTCTCCATTGCTGAGATTAAAGGTGTGTACCAACATCACCTGGCTAGTACTGGTCTCTTCTTAACCATCAATAATTTGTTAGCATCAGCATAATTGTTCCAGCAGAGCAAAGGTTTCATTTTAGTCATTCTTGATAAGTTATCTCTCCGCTGGAGGAATGAGCCGACTCAAGCCAGATTAGACTATAATAAATGCAAGTTTATTGAGAAGCTGCTCTTGGGCAAGTTTACTGACCCCAAGGACTGTGGCCAGGGAAGTCACCATGGGGAGGGACAGGGGCAGTGGGGGAGAAGGCGATCAAGGAGACCAAAGTGACTGGATTATATTAGAAGGAGCCTCTGAGGGAAGGGCAGCCCAGCCCGTGGGCTGGAAAGTTCAAAGTTGGGGGCAGGGTATGTCAGGTAGGGACTAAGGGATACTGGGAGAACCTGGAGCCAGATCTGCTTTGATATATAAAATATGCACCTCAGTCCCTTGTCCCTTTTTTTGGGTCTGAAACCAAACAGTTAATCTCTTGTTAATCAGCTACCCAGAACCACAGATTTTGTTTTGTTTTTTGTTTTATTTGGTTTTGGTTTTGGTTTTGGTTTATTTCGAGACAGGGTTTCTCTGTGTGGTCCTGGCTGTCCTGGAACTCACTCTGTAGACCAGGCTGGCCTCGAACTCAGAAATCTGCCTGCCTCTGCCTCCCAAGTGCTGGGATTACAAAAAAAAAAAAAACAAAACTTTCTTTTTGGATTTATTTATTTTATACATGTGAGTACACTGTCTATCTCTTCAGACACACCAGAAGAGGGCATTGGATCGCATTACAGATGGTTGTGAGCCACCATGTGGTTGCCGGGAATTGAACTCAGAACCTTTGGAAGAGCAGACAGTGCTCTTAACTGCTGAGCCATCTCTCCAGCTCCTCTGTAGTCTTTAAATGGCTCTCACACTTCCTTCTGGAATGTCACAAGCCAGGCCTCTGTTCTCTGCCTTGCTCTCCACACTGTCACCTTCCAAGTTCCCACAGAACAGCTCGCTCAATGGCTTTTCTAGTCCAACGTCCCAAAGTCCTTCCACAATCCTCCCCAAAATAACAGTCAGGTCCATCACAGCAATACGCTTCTCTCCTGTCTTAGTTTCATGCTGTGATGAAACACCATGACCAAAAGAAACCTAGAGAGCTAATACCTTCACTCAGTTCCAAAGAACACAATTCATCATAGAAAGCAGTTAGGAGGGGGTGGGGAAGTGGCTCAGTAACCACATAGCGTCTTGGAGCTGTCTGCAGCTCCAGTTCCATGGTATCTGACCCCATCCACAACAAGGCACATTTGTGGTATGCATACATACACACACACACACACACACACACACACACACACACACACAAGCAAGGCACCCATGTACATAAAAGAACTCAAATGCCGGGCAGTGGTGGCACATGCCTTTAATCCCAGAACTTGGGAAGCAGAGGCAGGCAGATCTATGAGTTTGAGGCCAGCCTGGTCTGCAGAGTGAGGGCTATACAGAGAAACCCTGTCTCCAACCCCCACCCCCCCAAAAAAAGAACTCAAGCATGGCAGGAACCTGGAGGCAGGAGCTGATGCAGAGGCCATGGAGGGGTGCTGCTTACTGGCTTGCTCCCCATGGCTTGCTTAGCCTGCTTTCTTAATAGAACCCAGGAGCACCAGCCCAGGGATGGCCCCGCCCACAACGGGCTGGGCCCTCCCCCATTGCTCACTAATTAAGAAAATACCTTAGAGATGGATTTGGATTTTACAAAGGAGTTTTTTCTCCATTGAGGTCCCCCTCCACTCTCAGGTGACTCTGGTTTGTGTCAAGTCAACATCAAACAAGCATGCACCGTCTCACAGAAACGACCTTGTAACCCTGACTTTTATTCTCCTGGTGATGGTTGTCTCAGAGGCTTACTGCTAACCTAGGTCTAGTCCTGGAAGCTTCTAGCCTCTGTACAATCTTACCTAGGTCTAGAATGTTTTCAGACTCTGAGACTTGCTGCTGAATAAGCTCACCCTTTCTAGTTCTTTCTGAGCCCTGGCTGGCTGGTTCAACTCATCTGTTCTGGCTCCAACTCCTCTCCAAGCTGACTGATTCAGTCTGGTTTCTCTCTGCTTCTCCTGAATTGCTCTGCTCGGCCTCAAACTAATTTTGGAAATATATTCTAGTATCTGGCTCCTTCTCATCCTCTGGCTCTTTCTGTCTTCACTTGTGTCTATAGTCTTCTCTCTTCAACCTGTCTTTGTAAAGCTCTCCCAATAAAACTTCCCGCAGACCACCTCTCATTTCGAGGCTAACACTGCACATGAGTAGGCCCCTCCCCTCCTGCTGTTGGTTACTGAATCCAACCTGTCCCCACTGCTCTGATGAAGTTTGGTCTTGCTCTCTATGGTAATGCTAAGTGCCCCTGCCCCAAAGAGTTTGAGGCCACTAGACCCAAGTGATACTATGTGACCTTTGCCCCAAGTTATTTCTGATTGGTAAATAAAGATGCTGACAGCCAGTAGCTGGGCAGAAGAGACATAGGTGGGGTTTAGGATTCCCAGGCTTGGGGTCAGAGGAGACCCACAAGGAGAGGAAGAAGGTGAAGGAGGATGAGTGTGGGGCGCCGGACGTGGGGAAATAAAGGGAGTGGGAGAGATGACCTGCGTCCTGCCAGAGCTCCGGGGCTCTGGGTAGGCAGACAAGAGGGACTGCCTGGAGCTCTCCATGCCACCCGGGTGGGCATTTGGCTGTGGGAAGCCACGAAACCCCAGTCTGCGGGGGCTGGAGAGGGAGCAGTCTCGGATCCCTGGGCCTCACGGAAGCAAGGGACAACATTTTCTAGCTCTTGGGCAGTGCTGGACTCAGTGGAAGAGCCGAGAACGGGTGGGAGCCCCAGAGGTGGCTCAATCTGTCCAGGGTCGGAAGGGAAAAGGGTTAGGGGAGAAGGCACTGGCTGGTTCCCACACAGGTGAGAGTCTGACTAGCTCAGGCTGCTAGCTTGGCTGGCGGGCGGCTTGGGTTGGCTGGTGGCCGTGGCTGAAGCGCAGGAAGAAATCCTGGCAGGAGGTTAGATGTGCACAGTGTGGCTCATTAGAGGGAGACCTGCTCCATTGCTCTAACACACTGCGGATCTTGATGAGCAGAGATGGTCCATGGTTTAAAGGCGTTTATTGTAGAAAGGGGTTGGGGGGAGACACAGAAAGAGAGACACAGAGAGAGAGAGAGACACACACACACACACACACACAGAGGGCAGCCATGGCTATGTAGAGAGAGGGGGGAAGGGAAAGGGAGAAGGAGAGCTAGAGTTTAAGAGAGAGAGAGGAGGGGCTGATCAGCCCCTTTTATAGTGGGCTGGGCTACCTTGCTGTTGCCAGGTAACTGTGGGGAGGAGCTTACCTGGCTGTAGCCAGAATACTAAGAGCTTGGGACATTGTCTACATGTGACTGATAGTCACAGGATTAAGCAGTTGAGGAGTTGATGTCGTGTCAGGCGCTTGTGTCTGGGAGCATAGCTTATGGTTCAGTCCCTTGTAGATTTTTCTTCTGGGTCTCCTGAGTAAGCATCGCTCAACTAGAACACAGACTGCCTTTCATGGTCCAACAGAGAAGTCTCCATGAGTTAGGAGTCAAAAAAAAGTGGCCCTGAAGGCTGACCAGTTGGAGTTAAAAGCAGCCCAGTTGAAACATAGTGTAAGATTTGTGGTAGCTCAAAATGACCATCGTTGTAAAAAGTTAAGTAAATGTCAAGATGTTCTTTTCCCAGAATTGGCCTCCAGTCCTTAAGTTTACTCGCTAAGAGATAGTCCTCTGATTGTTTAGAAAGGCCCACACAATGCCTCTGGTCCTTAAGTTTACCCACTAAGAGATAGTCCACTGATTGTTTAGAAAGGCCCACACAATGCCTCTGGTCCTTAAGTTTATCCACTAAGAGATAGTCATCTGATTGTTTAGAAAGGCCCACACAATGTCTCCCGTCCTTAAGTTTACCCACTAAGAGATAATCATCTGATTGTTTAGAAAGGCCCACACAATGTCTTGGGTCCTTAAGTCTGCCTCCTTAATGCGGTTAACCAATGATAAACTGCCAGCCCTAAACTGTGACTGAGAACTGCTCTAAAAAAAATGTATTAAAGGTGTGTGCTTTAGCTACTCAGTGTTGTTTCCATCCCAATTTCAGGACAAACCCAGCATGCTGGACCAATAAACTGCTTGCGTTTTGCATAGATCTCCGTCTCTGTGTGTCTCTGTAAGTGGGACATTCTGGACATAAGGCTTTTCAAGTCTTACAAGAGTAAGTGTTAACTTAGGGTTATGGATTGGAGAGTAGATTCTTTTTTTTTTTTAGAGGGTAGATATCTACCCAGCTCTTGTGCTGTTTAAAGCTTATTGTAAATAATGAAAGTTTATGTCTTTTATCCAGGAACTGAATGGTCAGAGGCAGAGTAGAAATCCCGATTTGAGATTGTTTACATTCTACAACACTGCTCTGATGTCGTCACTGCTGAGTGATGTCACTACTCTGATGCCATCATTGCTCTGATGTCATTACTGAGTGGTGTCACTACTCTGATGCCACCACTGCTCTGATGTCATCACTGCTCTGAGTGATGTCACTACTCTGGCATGCACTGAGGAGAGAAAGGGAGAGATGGGAGAGAGATGGTGCTCTAGGGACAGTTGGGTAGTGTGATGGTTTGTATATGCTCGGCCCAGTGAGTGGCACTATTAGGTGTGGCCCTATTGGAGTAGGTGTAGCCTTGTTGGAGTAGGTGTGTCACTGTGGGTGTGGGCTTTAAGACCCTCATCCCAGCTGCCTAAAATCCAGTAGTATTCTACTAGCAGCCTTCAGATGAAGACGTAGAACTCTCAGCTCCTCCTGCACCTTGCCTGCCTGAATGCTGCCATGTTCCTGCCTTGATGATAATGGACTGAACCTCTGAACCTATAAGACAGACCCAATTAAATGTTGTCTTATAAGAGTTGCCTTGGGGGGCTGGCGAGATGGCTCAGTGGTCCAGAGTTCAAATCCCAGCAACCACATGGTGGCTCACAACCATCTGTAATGAAATCTGATGCCCTCTTCTGGAGTATCTGAGGACAGCTACAGTGTACTTACAAAAAAAAAAAAAAAAAAAAAGAGTTGCCTTGGGCCGGGCATGGTGGTGCACGCCTTTAATCCCAGCACTTGGGAGGCAGTGGCAGGCTGATTTCTGAGTTCAAGGCCAGCCTGGTCTACAAAGTGAGTTCTAGGACAGCCAGAGCTATTCAGAGAAACCCTGTCTCTAAAAACCAAAATAATAATAATAATAATAAAAAAGAGTTGCCTTGGTCATGGTGTCTGCTCACAGCCGTAAAACCCTAAGACAGGTAGGGTTCAGTCTGTCCCCCAAAGACTGTTAGCTTGTTCCTCCGTGGCTTTCTTCTATGCCTGCTTCATCTGCGTGACAGCTTCAGTCTCTTATGTCATTCTTATGTCATTTGTTACATGACCTTACCTTTCCAGGGCACACCCTCTTCATTGTCGATGGTATGGATCCAGCCTGGTCAAGCTCAAGCATCCACACTGCCCTGGGGAAGGAACAGAGCAGAGCCCCAAGAGCCGATGGGGAAGACAGTTCTAAAGTGGGAGTGGTTAGGTGGGCCTCTCAAACTCACCACAGGCTGTGAGGAAGCAAGGGAGGAGTAGGATCAGAACCCCCTCCCCCAATGTCTTCAGTGTAGATACATTGACAAGTATCCTGTCCTGTTGATCAGACTCCCCAAATCTGGTATGTGAACTGTGGTCATGTAAGAAAACAAACTAGGTAACAAACACACACAATATAGATGGTGGGCGGGTATAATGTTGGCAATCCACTGGGATAAACTAAAAAAGGAAGGGGAAATGAAAGACAGCAAGAAAATGGGGGAGGAGGGGAGGGAGCCGAGGGAGAGGAGCATGCCGGACCACATGGGTCAAAAATATCAAAAATGGATGCATCGTCTTTACTTCCAAGGTTCAGGGGCAGAACTATGAGGATCTTTTGAGAGTTTCAGGCCAGCCTGGTCTATAGAGGGAGCTCTAGGATACTCAGGGCTACACAGAAACTTTGTCTCAAAAGCAAACAAACATTGAAACAGAGAGGCCCAGCGAGGTAGCTTTTGTGGGCAACTGTTACCAAGCCTGATCACCCTCATTTCCTCCTGGGTGTGGGACAGTTCCACAGAGACCAGGGCCACATTTTGATTCATCTGTTGGTAGATGAAATGTTGAGTGAGGTTCAGCATATCCCTTCAGCTGCTGTGAAGATCCACGGGAAGGTTTTTGTTGGGGATCCCTGTTTTCTTGCAGTTCTAGATTCCTTCCACCCCGTGGGTTCTAGGAATCAAACCCAGGTGATTCCGTTTGGTGGCAAGCTTCCTTTTCTGCAGAGCCATCTTGGAAACCCTGTTTTCAGTTCCCTCCTTTGAGCCATCTTGATCCCCTTCAAAGGATGTTGCTGTGGTTTGGCCATTGGCCACCAGACGGCGCTAACATCTGGGTCTCTGCTCCGGCACCCACTTGCCTTTATGTTGTGCTCAAGACCAGCATTCCCTCCTGAAGATCAGAGAAGGCCAAACCCACAAACAAAGGCTTTGCACCCAATACTCCTGTGATCGGCCCATATCCAAGTACCCAGAGAGATCAGGCTCCTCTTCTGAACCTGAGAACCTTGTTTTCACCCCCAGACAGCTGCTTCAGGCCCTGAGGGTTCCCTTCACAGAGGAAGGATTACTGTGTTTTGGGTGTGGAAGCCTGTGCTTCAGGCTGCTCATCACACCTGCCTGCCTTAGTTCCGGATTAATTGCTTGTCTCCAACTGAGTTGGATTCCCATGCCCAGGGCCAAGAATTACTACTACCACACACACACACACACACACACACACACACACACACACACACACACCATCCCATTGTCCCTACTGCTCTCTGCCTCACTGACTATAAAAGAATGCGTGTGAATCGAACTGGGGCTAATTTCCCATGCTGCAAGTTCTAGTCTTCGTTGGATATCTATCACTGGTGGGGATGTGCCTCCTGGTCACGGGGTGAATCGTATGACTCTAATCTAAGCTTCATCCCATCTCTATAGCACTAGCTTGATGGAGGTATTCCACATCAACCTGACCAGACAGTATAGACACCAGGGAGGGCCACAGGCATTCTCCTTGCAGGGGGCTGGGGAGGAAGGCTGATTGGGCAGCAGTTCTAAGGATCCAGACACATCAGAAGCCAGAATGGGCAATGAAGCTGGACGCAGGTGGAGCTTGAGAGATGAGGAAGCCCTTTAGAAGTGAAAAGAAGCAGTTCCCAGCCCTCCAGGACTCTCACCGCAGACCTCCCACTCCTCCCACTCTACTCCTTCCTCTTGTCACCTGAGAAGGATTTGGCTTCTTGAGACTACAGTAATCCTCCTGCAGCAATTCCATGACACACTTGCCAAATGTTATGCATTCAGTATCTGCTTTGATTGGCATCTCCATGGTAACCTTTGCACGCTTTGAGGAAGGTAGGGCCGACTCCTGCAGGTTTCACGTGCTCACTTCGCTGCTTACTGCTTATGGTGGTCACTGTGGTCACCAAGCTGCCTGGTGGCCTGACTCCCCCTGCCCCATTCCCTTTTTTTTTTTTTTTTATTGAGACAGGATTTTTTAAGTCCAAGCTGGCCTCAAACTCTTGGTAATCCTCCTGCCTTCTCTAAATCATCTTCTAAATCTTGGGATTACAGGGTGTGTTGTTACAGGCAACCACCCAAATTTAACTTTTGTTTTTTTCAGACAGGGTTTCCTCCGTGTAGCCCTGACTATCCCAGAACTCGATCTGTACAACAGACTGGCCTTCAACTCAGAGATCTGAGTGCCTCTTCCTCCAGGTACTAGAGTTAAAGGTGCGAGGCACCATGCCAGGCATATGATCTTTAAAAATTATATTTACTTATTTATTTCATTGAGTGTGCATGTGCATACAGGTGTATATGGAGGTCAAAGGACAACTTCAGGGCATCATCAGCCTTTTACCCTCAGCTCCATCTCTGACTGGCTAGTTCTAAAGCTAAGCTCACCATCCCTTTCTTGTGCCCGTGATGGCAGCTTGCTCTTCACTAGACTGTTACACTTGCTCTCCATGCCCTGTTCATTCACTAGTTGAGTAAGATCTGTGACCTTCACCCCTAAGCTCCCTGGGCTCCTGTGGACCTTGGACTTTGACCTGCTTATCCCTGCTCAGGGCAGGTACCAGGCACCTAATAGTCATGCAAAGCATAAGAGAACCAAATGGAAATTCTGAAAATAAGCATGCACTGGTGCCAGCTGCATGCACTGGTGCGAGCTGCATGTGTCGGTACAGCCCTGTGCCGGACGTGAGCATCATGCCTGCAGCCATTGTACTCACGTGGCATATCTGCCCACCTATCAGCTACTAGCAACCATCTTGGTTCCTGGGCTTCCTGGAATGAGTATTGCAGCACCTATGCAGAACTTACTCAACACCCCAAAACACAAACGTAGCTGCGCCAAGAGTTGTGTAACTTCTCACAATTACTATTGCTAATTGCTGGCTTAATTTTTTTTTTATGCCAATCATCACGAGCATTTCTGTACAGGGAATAATCTACAGGCTGGGCACAAGGTGGCCCTTGAAGGCACTTTAGGACAGGGCAGGGTTGGGATAGTCACAGTAACCCCATTTATACACAGGGCAGAGGTCACGGGTATCTAAAACCTCTGGGAATGGAACCTTCTGGTACGAGAGGGAGAAAGCTCACATAACTGGAATCCTGCTCAAGAGCTCTCTTGGCCTTCCACCAGGAGTGGGTCCCTCTGTCCTTCAGCAATGTCATTACATCTGTCACACATCCAGGCTTCTGCAGTGACTATAACCTGAACCAGAGTCTGCGTTGCAGCCGCCAGTCACCGCCACATCCTCTTATTCCCTGAAAATCTACCTCCGAGGGCCATCACCTGCCACCTCCAGCAGGCCACTGTCACTAATACCTCCAGTCTCTCTTGGTTCTGGTAGTTCGAGAGGCAGGCCTTGCACTGTGCACATGACATGGCTCTGCTCCGCTCTGTGCCCCAAAGAGGCCGCAGAACAGATTGGGAGAACAGAACCACTTCTGGAAACCATCTTTTGGCTGAATCGACTCGAGGTCAGCCGCATGCCATCTGATGGCGAGCCGTGAGGTCCCTTGGTTGAAAGCTGACCTGGCTCACCCTGGAAAGGATCAAATGGGTGTCACTACCTCCTCTGGCCTATGAGACAGGCCAGTGTGAAATTCCAAAATGTAGCCACAGCCACGGATGGCGACTCCCCGTGCTCGCTTTAGCTAGCCTAGAATTACTTGTGAGAACCAAGGTCCCAGGTACCAAGAGGGGGATGAGGGTAATGAGATATACTTCATGATACCACCAAATAGTGGGGACATCCTGGCATCCCAAGTGTCCAGGAATAGAGAGGAGTCCTGCCTTTCGTGACTTCTGACCAGTAAACACCAAGGCGGGCGCTAGCGTTCCACAGAACTGATTCAATTCAAATTGGCCTCGTCTCCTCCCAAAGCAGGGAGTGCAACAGAGATAAGACTCAGAATTTATGTCTTAGAGAACTGACCCCGTGGCTTTGATTGATCTGCTGATTTTTATTGCTCATTTGCTGCTTTTAGGGACTGCGGGTGGAAGACAGCATCCCGCACATCTGGATGCGTGAGTGGTTTGCATTGAGCTTCATCCCCGACCCAGTTTATAGGGAGCTTTCCCCCACCGGCCCCACCCACCAGCCCTGCCCTGACTTTCTTGGCCCAAGACACTTCGGTGAAGGGAGTTTCTCTTTGAAGGTGCAGTGTGTGTGGCAGTTTTTCTCAGTATATCTTGTTGGGTTTCCGGGTGCGGGCTAAGGAAGCCAGCATGCCGCTTTACGAGTTCTTCTGTGGCACTTTGACGGTGACCTGTGAAGGGTTCGGAGAAGCAGTTAATTCTTCATAATGCCAGGAGGTCAGTCCCCTTGGGGACAAGAGCCCCTCTCTTCCTTCTCACATCTCCCTGACAGCAGCCTGACCTCTGCAGGAGATCATAGTGTATCTCCTTCCCGGATTCTCACCCAAAGACCTAGGGGAGGGACATCTGCCAGTATCTGGGGGGGGGGGGCGCCCTTTCTGGGAGATTGGAGGGCATCATAGTTTAGTAGCGTCTGGTGAGTTGACGTCAGGAAGCTGCAACATCCTGCACTATATAGCCCCCAACAAGGAGCCCTCAGCCCTCAACAACTTTGAGGAAAAGGCTCCGTGGACAGGCATCTCATCAAAGAAAGGCCCTCATGGCCATCAGCTGCATCTCAATTTGTAGGTTTCACAAACTGTTCTAAAATCTGCCTCTACCTGCATTTTCTTTACTTTGCAATCTTTATGTCAAAAGACAAGCAGTTCCCACATCAAATGTGCGGCAAGCCATTTTTAAAGGGATCTATATTCCATGGCTGGCCATACATTAACACACTGGGCATTTAGGTCACACCTGACTTTTCTTTTTGGACAACCTGTGTCCACATCACTGTCACCCTCTTTGTGCTTCCGATGGGGTCTGGGCTACGTTCCCGTGAGCAGAACTGGACTCGGGTGCCTTGGCATCTGTGCCTGCTCACACTTCCTACCGGAAGACCCGCACTGCCTCTCTACCAACTGGGGTCCTGCCTTCTCTCAGGCTGACCAACTCTGTGGCAAGTGACCATGCAGGCCTGTTGTGGGCAAGATCCTAGAGACTGCATCTGACCCCCTCTGTGGTTTCTCTGGCTTAAATTATAAACTAATTGTAAGTACTAGCATCCCTGACCAAAAGAGGCCAGGCAGGCCACAGTGCCTGCAGGCTGTGTACATACCGTCTTCACTTCTGTGTACGCCTGCAGGCCATACTCGCCCAGCTCCCTGCCACTTCCTGACATCTTATAGCCACCAAATGGAGACTGGGCCCCAAACACATCGTAGCAGTTGATCCTGTCATGGGAGAGAACACACAGGTCAGGTGAGGAACTGCGTGCTGTTCCAGGCCATGGATGGCCCCACCATCACCACCTTATATGGAAAATGGAGGCAGAGGCAGGTCACATGGGACACTTCCCTGTCATCCTTGTCTGTGCAGATGTGGTCACAGATGGGTATCAACATAGCACACCTTTTCTTTTCTTTTCTTTTTCTTATTTTTTTTTTAATTTTCTTCTTTCTTCTTTTCTTTTTTTTATCATTTCAAGACAGAGTTTCTCTGTATATGTAGACCTGGCTGTCCTGGAACTTGTTACATACGTAATCCAGGCTGGCCTTGAACTCACAGAGATAGGTCCACCTGCCTCTGCCTCCCAAGCACTGGGATTAAAGGCATGTGCCACCATCGCCCCAGCTCCCTCTTTTAAGATAAAAATTATTTTAAAATTTTGTGAAAACTCTGCCCTTAAAAGCATTTGGCTCAGGCTAGCGACCTGAGTGGATGGGTGGGTGAAGGGTCTGCTAAGCCTGGCTACCAAGTTCAATTCCGGGGACCCACATAGATGAAAGAAAACCATCTATGTCTTATGACCCACATACACACCATTAATGGAGTACCACCCCCCATCCCCCCAACCCCGTGGGGCTGTAGTCAGTCAGAAGATATGAAGGTTAGCAGCACCTGATTCCTGTCACTTAGCGTCATGTTGCCATGGTTACCCACACTCCAGCAAGCACCAGGACTCTGGGCTGCCTTCCCTCTGTTTATCCACCAACTCAAGAACACTTGAGTTGTTGCTACCTGTTGGCTGCCACGCCCACCACCTGTGCAAGCTGGTCCTGTAAGAATGTATTCTTTTCTACTGGCTCACACCATGGCTTCTGGGCTTTAGCCGTTACAGGGCACCGATGCCCACCCACAGGAGCGCAGCAGGCTTCTTTGGACACAGTCACCTATGATGAACTTCTTGAGGGCCTGCCAGAGCGTGTGCTCCACAGTAGCTGACTATTTTTTTCCAAGCAGTTAAGCCGAGGGTACTGATCTCTATGCAGCCTCATCCGCATTTGCTCTTTCTTTAATCCTAACGGCAATGAAGCAGGAGCTGAGCAGTTGTTTATGCTCAGCCTGGGCTCCCACTGTCACAGCTCAGGAAGGTAGACCATCACCCGCTTCATGGGATCTGGAGGTGGGGGGGTGTCCTTCTCCGGCAGAGGCGAACCAATTCTAGGGTTCAAGATATTTTGGGGGATATTTTACTGGGTTGAGGAGCAGCTCTTACCAAACGGTGCCAGCCTGCAGAGCTTGGGACAGGTAATTGGCTTTATCCAGGTCCTTTGTGAAGACGGCGGCTGCCAGCCCGTACTTAGAATCATTGGCCCGCCCCACCACCTCCTCGATGGTCTTGAATTTAAGGATTTGCATCACTGGTCCGAAGATCTGGAGGAAGAAGCAGAGAAGGAAGGATGGAAAAAGGGAGGTGCTTGCTCCCCACCTTCAAACTGAAAAGTGTCAGAAGGATGCAAATACTGTTTAGCCTGAGACCTGACCTAGCCAGTTCGGGACTACAGCGGTCTCCCAGATCCCGGACTACAAAGGGAGGGGACAAGGACTGGCAGTGCTGACCACCTCCTGGGTAGTCTGTGCTTTGCATACAATTTCTAAACAGGCTCATAGGGAATGAAATATGTTAGCATGTAAACTTAGCTTAGAGAATTTAAGAATGGCTCCCATCCAATTTAAAACCCAGGGGACAAGGCACAGGCTGGCTGCTGAGCAAGCTATTGTGAAATGGCCTCTGGTTTCTCTTGCTTTTTTTTCCCAGCAGTTTCCAGAACAGGCCACTGGTTCATGTAGCTCCTCTTCCTATGATGGAGAATGAAATTCAGAAACCAAGACCTACGTGCTGCAGCGGTGACAGCCGGTGCCACCACCTCAGACTGCCCAGAAGCCCACTGAGGGATGGGCCATTGTATGAGCACCTAGCATGAAACCAGCACGTTCATGGAGCTGGGACAGAGGAGCCTTAGAACTGGGAGCCAGGAAGGAAGTCGCGGGTAAGTGGCAGCCTGCAGTGACTGGGGATGTGGGGAATGGAGTCCGGACTCCACAGGAAGAGGAACTATGTCACAATGAAATGGCTGATTCCCAGAGGAGACAGGGGACAGAGCGGAGGAGGAGAGGATGCCCAGGAACCTCAGAGTCGGGATGGGAACTAAATCAAGATATCACAGGGTGATGGGTAGCACACTCAGGCAATTGGAACCCCTCCTCGCCCCCCACCCCTTTGAAAGGGTGACAGTCCAGCATACAGCTTCCTGGCTGAACAGCTTCTTCATGCAAGCTCAAACAGAGAGGAGGTGAGCTAGAGCTATCACACTGGGTAAGTAGTCCAACACTGGCCTCATCTGATGTCTTACTTGGGTCAAAACTATGCAAAGGGCCAGATGAGCCCATTCTCAGATTCATGACTTCCAGGGGGAAAGAATATAAAGCCCTGTGGGCTGGGCTATTTTGGTGAGAAGCCCCAGAAACCTTAAGGGGACCGTGACGTATCAGAATCTTGGTGTAAATAACTTAACTCTAGGCATGGAGATAGCTCAAAACCAGAGTTTGGGGAACACCATCAAAACTGGACCAAATCACCCATTTCTCCTTCCTACTAAAAGCAGCAGGACCCAGGGCCTCACCTCCTCCTTGGCAATGGTCATGCCATCTTTTACGTCCCCAAACACGGTGGGCTGGATGAAGTAGCCACGGTCCGCAGCAGCGCCCCCACCACACAGCAGCTTCGCCCCTTCTTGTTGTCCCGATTTGATATAGCCGAGGATCTTCTTAAACTGAGTCTCATCCACCTGAGGGAGAAGCCCAGAGGACTGAGCAGCTAAGATCAGGGCCTCTCTGCAGCTTTGGGATGAGAACCTACAGCCAGAGGTAGCTGGGAGGGAGACGCAGGTCTTGTTTGTTTGTTTGTTTGTTTGTTTTTCGAGACAGGGTTTCTCTGTATAGCCCTGGTTGTCCTGGAACTAACTCACTTTGTAGACCAGGCTGGCCTCGAACTCAGAAATCCACCTGCCTCTGCCTCCCAAGTGCTGGGATTAAAGGTGTGCGCCACCACACCCAGCAAGACGCAGGCCTTTTAAGGAGCAAGTCAAAGAGAAAATGGCCACGGTCAGAAGCATAATGCCAAAGAGAGACGCCACATCCTTTACCACTAGGCAAGGCACATCATACCCCGGTGTTTCCTTAAATTCAGAGATTAGCAAAATGAAAACACAAAAAACATAGGCTATTAAGGGAGTGGCACCTTAGCAGGTTTGGTGGCCATTCTCCTGCCATGGTCTATGAAGAATCCAAAATAATAGGACAGGAGCTGGGGTCTCCCCTAACAGGACACACAGGCGGTACCCGGCAGAGGAGACACTTGAACCGAGGCTGAGCCATCCGGTCCTTTCTGCTTCGTCACGCTGGCTTTGGACTCCAGGCTCAGCAGCAGCTGCCTGACTTACCTGAGGCCCCTGCTCCGTCCGGCTGTCGAAGGGGTTCCCCACCACCCGAGACTTGGCCCGTGCCACGCTGCGTTCCACGAATTCATCATACACATCCTCCTGCACGAAGGTCCGGGAGCCTGCACAGCAGCACTGGCCCTGGTTGAAGAACAGGGCAAAGTGGGCCTGCTCCACAGCCCAGTCCACTGTGGGAGGGCAGAGAGAGATAGAGAGACAGCGAGATAGAGATGGGGGGGGGGGAGACAGAGGAGATGTTAACTTCCAGCAATGCTCACCCACAAACCCTGTTCTCAGCATCAGGGGTTAGGGCGTGCTGGGGGCCAGCGCATGGCCAGAATGAAACAGAACCGTCTTCCCTTTCTGAAGACTGTCAACTGTGAAAGAGACAGAGGAGGGGCTGGAGAGATGGCTTAGCGGTTAATAGCACAGACTGCTCTTCCAAAGGTCCTGAGTTCAAATCCCAGCAACCACATGGTGGCTCACACCCATCTGTACAGCTACAGTGTACTCATATACATAAAATAAATAAATATTAAAAAAAAAGAGAGACAGAGGAAAGGAAGTGTCTTGCAGAGAGGACATGCTGAGGTATGGTGGCCTGGTAACCTGTGTGTGGGCAGTACAGGGCTCAGGCTGACCCTAATGACAGAACGGGGGTAGCTACTGCGGAGAGAGGTCAACGCCAGGCCACACAGGCCCCAAATCAATCCCACTGGAGCTGAGGCCTCGCTGCACCCCCCCCCCCAACTTACTGTCAGCATCAGACATGATGATGTTGGGACTCTTCCCCCCCAGCTCCAGGGTTACTCTCTTGAGGTTGCTGCTCCCGGCGGCCACCTGGATTAGGTGACCAACCTGTGGGGACACAGACCCCATGGACTGCTGTTAGCAGGGGGAAGGAAGCTAGAGGCCCCACACACGCAGTCACCGGGTCCCAAGAGACCCAAGAGCTCACCTCTCACTGCTGCCACTGAGCTCATGACAAGAACCCTTCCTGTGGCTCACCCACAGGTCTGTGCCAGGTGCTGGGTCTCAGACTCAGCCCTCCTGACACCCTTAGAGGCCAGTATGGCTTGAGAATGAGGGGGCTGAGGGTAGGAGTAGCCAAGTCGCATAGCCAGTTACCCAGATAACCAATGAGGAGGCAGGACCCAATCAAACTATTATGTGGCCTCCTTCCTGGCTCAGTGCTGTCCCGTCTGCGAGGGCAAGCACAGGGTACTGCTCTTCCCCAGATACCCAGAGCCTGGCACAAAGCTGACCCCACGCGCACCTCTGCGAGGAGGCCAGCCCCTCTGTGACACTCATCAAAGCCTCGGACTAAAGGCAGGCTGGGTGTGGAAGGGGTCGGGAGGTAAAGCTGTCTGGAAATCATTGTTGTCACACTAACTAGTGTCCCCTCTCAGAAGGCTGAGATTTCAGGGGGTCAGGGTGGGGATGTGTCCCTGCTTCCAAGGACAGTTTGTTTAGGGACTCTCTAAGACTGGGTTGGTTCATGGCTCTGCCGCAGAGCAGCCCCATAACTGCTCCTCTCATCCAGTCTTCACACAGTCACTGCTTCTGAAGCAGCCGTAGCTCTGCGCACCATGGCTGGTTCTCATCGTCGAAGATAGAGAGGCTCAAGGAGGTGGGCTTACCCAAGTGTCACGGTCCAAACGTGCAATGTCCCCACTGGCTTTCATGTTTGAATATCTAGTTCACCCAGCTGGTGCCACTTTTGGGACACTGTGGAACCTTTAGAATCATTGTCTAGGTGGAGGAAGTGGGTCCTTTGGGGGAGGTTATAGCTGAGCCCCACTTCCTGTCTTGTTGCCCTGGTCTGCCCAGCCGTGAGCAAATACCCTCCACTGCCGTCCTGCCCCGCCCCCATAAGACTCTGAGCTGTTATCCATCCCTCCACTGCCGTCCTGCCCCGCCCCCATAAGACTCTGAGCAGTTATCCATCCCTCCACTGCCATCCTGCCCCGCCCCCATAAGACTCTGAGCTGTTATCCATCCCTCCTTTAACCTACTTGGAGACAGGGTCTCACTATGTAGACCAGTCTAGCCTTGAACTGACAGAGATCCACCTGCTTCTGCCTCTGAGGTGCTGGGACTAAAGGTGTGCGCCATCACGCCTGGTTTGTTGTCTGTTTTGAGACACTGTCTTGGGTAGCTGAGGCTGGCCTCAAACTTACTTGTGATCCTCCTACCTTCACCTCCCTATGCTGGGGTTAAAGGCATCATCCTGGTCTCAAAGGGAATAAAAAGAGCCTTTGGACATCCGGTGGGTCCCCCAGGGATACAATAGCATGGCCTGGACTCCACCTAGGCTTTCTGAAGCCAGCAAGTCCCAGCCCCCTGGGGTAAGTGCTGACACTACCCTCACCCCCCCACCTCCACAGCTGCATCCAGGAAGGCTGGCAGACCACAGAGAACATAGTCCTGATCTGCCTTCTGGCACACATATGAGAGCTGTCATTTAGGGACCGGGAGGCATGAAGGGAACATGCCCTGAGCCTGAGCCACCTTGCTGCACACCTGAGGGCCTGAGACACCTTACCTCCGTGGAGCCTGTGAATGCCACTTTGTCCACATCCTCATGGGACGCGATGGCAGCTCCGGCGGTAGGGCCAAATCCAGGAATGATATTGACCACACCAGGGGGGAAGCCTGCCTGTAGGGGAAGCGGGGAGATGTGGATGTCAGCCTCTTGCTCCCAGGGCGTTGACAAAGAAAACACACCCCATTGTTCCCAACAGTGATCTGGGGACACATGCAAATGAAGGCCACTCCATACTACAGGAGCCACCCTACAGGCACTCCTAAAAGTGCCTGGGACAAGGAGTCTGATTA
>LR749495.1:429650-458274 GCA_902729485.2 Mus minutoides
GGGAAACCAGGCTGATAGAAACCAGGCCTTTAACAGCTCCCACCTGAGAGCCAATTAACCATTTGTTGGGAGCTGAGTCACCTTCCTCTTTTCACACAAGGCTGCTCCTCGGAACCGGATGATCTTTGTGCCCTGAACTGACACCTAGGACTGTTAAGAAAGAACCTGCATTCCGAGATATGCAGGCACCAAAGACTCACAGGATGAATCACAGGATGTCCCAAGCCTGCCATTTACACCCTCCCATATGTCCTTCACCTTGAAGCCTTTGTCCCCCCTCCTCAATTGCCCCTTTCCGCTCCTTTTTTGCTGTATGTATATAACTGGGTATTGTGCCTTAGTAAATGAGACCGTGACAAAACCTCGCAAAAGCATGGTCTCCTCTTCTTTCTCTCCCGCCCGTCCTTTCTTACAGACAAACGGTCCTCCTTGCTCCCACGAATAACTGAGTCCCGCGGGTTCGGGACAGGTGGCAATAGGGTCCCAAAGGGACAGTTCTAGAACAGTGCCTTTCATCCTTTAGGGATCTCGTGCCACAGGTCCCAGTGTGGGACACAGTAATAGGGACCCCTCTGCTAAAGGTACTGAGGCTGGAATTCCACTCTGGCTAAGGTACTGAGGACCAAGTTCCCCTCTGGTTAAAGTGTGAGAAACTTAATTGCCTCCGGTTAAGGTACTGAGGACTGAGTTCCCCTCTGGTTAAGGTACTGAGGACTGAGTTCCCCTCTGGTTAAGGTACTGAGGACTGAGTTCCCCTCTGGTTACGGTACTATGAGTTCCCCTCTGTAAGGTATAGAGGACAGATTTCTACAACCACAGTCTCAGGAGTCCAAGGCTTTCCTCAGATCTCCTCCAGAGCAAGCCATGCGAGGATATTTGGGGGTCACAGCAGAAGCAAGCCACTGACCTCCTTGATCAAGTTAGCCACGTAGAGCGCCGTGAGCGGTGTCTGCTCGGCCACCTTCATCACCACCACGTTACCGGTTGCCAGGGCTGGACCCAGTTTCCACGCTTGCATCAGGAGCGGGAAGTTCCACTGTGTAAAACAACAGTCACCCAACCGCGAATGTTCCTCAGAGAGGCACAGCAGGTGGCAGGAAGAACCACCCCTGAGGGGCCCTACTACTTAGCCATGGGTTGGGACACTGGATGAGGCTGGTAGCTGATAGTGACAAAGGCTCACACCTATTAGCCTCTTGGGTACTAGGTATCCCGTGAGTCCCTGACTCCCCAAGATCAACTGACTGCCACTATTCAGATGAAGAACTGGGGCTTTACAGGGGATAGATTATTTAAACCCATCCCACTAGACTCGCCAAAGCCTGGCAAGAACCCAGTCACCTTCGGGTGACACCTCCAGGAGAATCTCTCACTTCCCAATGACTGATCCCCAATTTTTACCCACCCTGGCACCATGACTTCCAGAGGGGCTGGTACACACCGGAATGATCTGTCCGCACACGCCCACAGGCTCATGGCGGGTGTAGCTGAAGAAGTCGCCGTCGATAGGAATGGTTTTCCCGTGGTACTTGTCAGCCCAGCCAGCGTAATAGCTAAAAGAAGAAAAATCCAAGCGGGTCTAGCCTGTACTACACAGCAGAGGGATGCCCTCATACTGCACTGACAACCACCCTGGCATTTGGCTTATTCCCAGAAGGAAACGGATGACCACCAAGACATGGGGACCCACTCTCTTAAAGAAACTTCGGAGCCTCAGACAAATACGAGGTCCACAGCCTGGGCTGTTTCCCACACATTCAGCACACTTGATGGAGACTCGGTCTTTTAACTAAGAGCCTGGGTTTATTAACAAGTGTGTAGGGCCAGCCCAGCACTGGAGGATCACAGGTATGACCTGGTAGAGGAAGGCAGACACATCAAAGGCCACCACATCCTGGACTAGCCTAGACCCATGATGCGTATTATCCTAAATCAGGGTACACAGGTGACAGAAAAGCATAATGGCCAAGGGAGAGCCAGTGTGCAGTCGTGGCGTGTACGGTTGTACCTTTGGGAAAGGAAGGGGCAGGAAAGATTCAGGATGAGGCATAGGGGTTCATAGAAGAGAGATTCCTGAAGTGAATAGTGTCTGCCAAAGCTGACCAGGTTGAAACTTGAGTTTCTTAGGCTTAGCACGTCTGACATTTTGAGTTAGACAATTCTTTGTTGCAAGGACTCATTCTGTGGGTCTCAGGATATTTAACAGTGTCCCTGGCCTCTCTGAGACAAAGCCAGCAGCACCATCCCTGGCAGTCATGACAAGACACACCTCTAGAAGTGCTCACAGCCCCTGGGCACATGATGATCTTGGCTGAGCCTCCCAACCCCTCACCCCATGCTGTGGAAGACAACTCCTGCCATTTGGGCACTGCTGCTCTCTGCCAGCCACTGTCCACACCGCAGTCTGTCCACATTGCCCCTGGCTGGTCAGATGCAAAGCAAACAGGTTGCAGACCCTTCCCCAGGACGTTGGCATTTGGTCTAAGGGATGACGACATAAAAGCTGGCCCTGAAGAAGCCACGTTGGCAAAAGAAGAAATAAGGGAGTGCGGTTGAGACGCAGGCCTTTCACTCTGAGACATGACTCTTGCTGTTGTCTATAAAGGGCAAACCCCGAGGGCTAATCAGACACCTCATTGGTCACTAAGATGTTGATGATCAGGCTGGAGAGATGGCTCAGTGTTAAGAGCACTGACTGCTCTTCCAGAGGTCCTGAGTTCAATTCCTAGCACCCACATGGTGGCTCACAACCATCTGTAATGGGATTTGATGTCCACAGCTACAGTGTACTTATATACATTAAAAAAAAAAATGTTGAAAAACAACCGAATCAGCAAGCAGAACAACTGTCGAGCCTTTAGCCAGGCTAAAAGCAGAAACCAAAGTGGAGGACTAGAAAGACTAGACTGCCAGAAACCATGAACAACTAAAAACCAACACATCAGCTCCCTTAGTAACTGTCCAGCTCGTTCCAAGGGCCACAGAAATTACAGAACACAGCTCAAGACAGAGGAGAATCTCAGAGGGCTGACTCAGACGTCTGGTCCACACCGAGGGGTTTTCTCATGAGAAGGACCCTGAGCGGAGGCTATAGTCCCCATGAGCCTCGGCATCTTTTTTTTTTTTTTTTTTTTTTTGGTTTTTCGAGACAGGGTTTCTCTGTGTAGCCCTGGCTGTCCTGGAACTCACTTGGTAGACCAGGCTGGCCTCGAACTCAGAAATCCGCCTGCCTCTGCCTCCCGAGTGCTGGGATTAAAGGCATGCGCCACCACACCCCACCGAGCCTCTGCATCTTTGTAACTGTTTCTCCCTCCTGGCATTGCTCCCTCCCTCTTCGCAACAGCCAGAACAAAGCCCATACCGGAGACATTTCAGGACCATGTCCAAATCCACCAGGTAAGAGATGACATAAGGCTTGCCGTTGTCCAGGGTCTCCAAGGCCTGAGGAGAGACCAAGGTTGGCAGACATGTTGGTGCAGGAATAAAGGGAAGTACACAGATGACCAGTGACTCTGGGCCTGACTTGACAGGGACATTGGAGGCTCAGGGTGAGTCTCCTCTGGACCACTGACTGTCTCCAGTATATTTGGACAACTGCCCCAGCTTCTCCCAACAGAGAGGGGGAGAGAAAGCGTGAGGAGCCAGCCTCACCCACTTCACAGACAGACTTTTAAGATTAGTCCTCACCCAGATCCAACTGTTAGGAATATGGAAATGATCAAAAAGCATGCTGATGTGGAATGCCTGTCACGCATATTAAACATGCTAGGAAAAAGAACAAGTCTCCCCAGCTCCACATCGGAAACTCCAACGAGGACTAACCCTGAAGGATGGGGAGGGGGCAGGCTGGACGCAGGGAGATGAAGTCATGAGTCCAGCAGGAGGGGACAGGGTGTGCAAAGGTTCCAGGGCTCCAAGAAGACTGGCTGTCAAAAAAATGAAGGGGAACCGGGCAGTGGTGACGCACGCCTTTAATCCCAGCTCTCGGGAGGCAGAGGCAGGCGGATTTCTGAGTTCAAGGCCAGCCTGGTCTACAGAGTGAGTTCCAGGACATCCAGGACTACACAAAGAAACCCTGTCTTGGAAAACAAAACAAAACACCCCCTCCCAAAAAACCAACAATAACAACAGGAAGAACTAACCACGGGGAAGCAGGAGGGTCTGAGCCAGCAAGTGGCACAGCTTGTCCAGCAGTGGAGCCTGCCAGGTTAAAGACTTTGTCCCAAAACTTCGTGAACTGAATGCCATGGTGCACCTGGACAGTTCGCTCTGGTGACCACCATAGAGAATGGGTCTCCCTTTGAGTTTTCCCATCAGGGTGGCCAAGATAAGGGCCTGGCCCACCATGCAGAGTGGCCCAAGGGAACAAAGGGCCTGTGTGAGAGAAACACTCCTCCTCTTCTAGAACTCTTCCATGTTGGCCACATCAGGGCAGACACGGAGATCTCAGCTGGCTAGGGAGAGGCAGATCCCGAAAGTATCTGTCCATCAGATACCATTATGATCCACGAGCAGCAAGGCCTCTGGGTGTCCAGGGGACGCTATGAGCTTCATTCACTATTACCTCACTTCAGCTGTAGGACATGTGAGCAAGAGGGCTGAGGACTCACCGCCAGGTAGGTCCGGTCCCGTTCGATGAGATCTGCCAATCGGTACAACAGCCGGCCCCGGTCAGATGCATCCATGCGGCGCCAAGGAGAGCCCAGCTGGAAGGCTGCGCGAGCGGCCTTCACTGCCTTGTCTACATCCTCCTGTAAAACAGTCACCCTGGGAGCTTAGACCTCAGCAGTGAATGCTTCCCAGTCCTATATACCCCACTGCCAAGCACTCCATGGGCCAGTCAGTACAGGCAGTGCAGGAAACCTCCCAACACAGTCCTCCAGGGCCCTGAACCTATATACTGCACCCCACCAGTGGGTGTGATGGGCAGACCTCTGGCTATTAGAACAAGAGGCTCTCATGACTCAATCCTTAGGAAGGAACCCTGTTTCCCTGCTTCTGAGGAAGCAAGTCCAGCCAAAGGAACCATTCCTTGCAAGATGATGGGATTCATGGCTGGTGAGATGGCTCAGCAATTAAGAACACTGACTGCTCTTCCAGAGGTCATGAGTTCAAATCCCAGCAACCACATAGTGGCTCACAGCCATCCTTAATAAGAAACAAATTAAAAAAACACACACACACACACAAAAAAAACCTATGGGCTGGAGTAAAAGGGAAGGGGAGAAAAGGGGGAAAAAAAAAAGATGACAGGATTCCCCAACAGCTGGAGGCTGGGCAGCCTAGCACATCTCACACAAGGGGAGCTGGGAGCTGAAGTAGGACACAGGGCTTTCATTTAGAATAAATACATCTACCATTGAGATACCACATAAGCCAGAAAAACACAGTAGGTCCTTTACTCAGTAGGTATAAAAGAAAGGACCATCTTAAAATAGGCCAGGAACAGACGTGAGCCAGTTTCAATGCTGAGTTAGTAAAAAGACAACTCAACTTTTTTTTGTTTTGATTTTGTGATGTTGTTGTTGTTGTTGTTGTTGTTGCTGTTGTTGTTGTTCAGGAGGGAGTCTCATGTAGCCCAGGCTGGCCTACAACTTGCTATGTAGCCAAGAATGATCTTTCTGCTTCACACCCCCAATGCTGAGATTAGAGGTGTGCACCACTGTGTCTAGCTTAGGGACTAATTTTTAAAAATATTTTTTAATTTATTTATTTTTAGGAGTACAGTGTAGCTGTCTTCAGACACACCAGAAGAGGGCATCAGATCTCATTACAGATCTGTTGATGTGAGCCACCATGTGGTTGCTGGGACCTCTGGAAAAACAGTCAGTACTCTTAACCACTGAGCCATCTCTCCAGCCCCCAAGACTAATTTTTAAAGTTCCATTACAGTTTCTAGTTTCCCCCACTATACATAACTCAAAAAAAAAAAAAATCACACCAGAACTCTTTATCCCAGCAGACCCAAACCCAAATTTTACACCATTCTATCCACCTCTTTCCTGTATCCTTCTATCTCAGGTCTAAACAGGATTTAGAGAGTGGTTCAGTGTCTCTTGGATTTACCTCCCGGTCCACCCAGCAGGAAAGCTCAGACTCCTTCTTGCATGCTGGTGAATGGGGGCTGCCGGGGATTCATATCTCAAATGTTTGATCGGTGGTTTTACGTTAGGAGAGTGAAACACTTGAAGTGGCCATACTTCAGTCATACAAAAACATAAAGCAACAACTGTGCACTTTGTGGTAGCAATACCCCGTAGTTCCTGCACTCAGAGCACAGCTTGGGAGGACTGACCCAAGTTCCAGGCCAGCCTGGGCTACACAGCACGTTCCAAGCCAGCCTCAGCTACAGAACGAGACCCCACCCCAGAAACAAACAAAGCCCAATCTACAGGGATATATATGTCACCAGGTCTTACCTTGTTCCCTTCAGCTACCTGGCAGATGACCTCCCCCGTGGAAGGGTTGACGGTGGGGAATGTTTTCCTGCTGACGGAGTCGTGCCACTCATTGTTAATGAAGATCTGCAGCGAGATTGGAAAAAATGTTCTCAGGTCCCGCTTTCAACTCTACTGAGCACCCGTCAGGTAAACAAGAAAAAAACAAAGCAAAACAAAACAAAACAGAATAAGCACGGAGCACCGAGAGAGCTGCGGATTCCAGGTGAGAAGCACAAGTCTAGAAACATCCAAAGCAGGACCCCTACTGACCACATGACTCTTTGTGGAATAATGAGAACGCTCTGGAGGTCCCGGTGTGTCGGTCGGTCATCCACCACCGTGTAACAAACACTCCCAAACACAGTGGCTTGAGACCATTCCCTAAGAGCTGTGCCCATGGGTTGGGCAGTCCAGGAGTCACCTGGGCAGGATGAGCAAGGTGACTCTTCCTTCATTCATCCAGCACCATATGGACCCTTGGCTTCCTGACAGCATGCCGGACCCAGACTAGTCAGCTGTCCAGGGGCAGCTGGCCTTTCTCTCCAGGGAGTCCCAGAAGGAAGCTGAAAGGTTTCCCCTGGCCTAGTTTCAGAAGCTGCTCTCTCCGTTTGCTGAATTCTATAGGTCAGAATGTGTAGGAGAAAATATCTCATGTATTGTACGGATATGTCGCCTGTCAATTAAAAAGCCTACGGCTTAGGCAGGAAATAGAGGTGGGCATTCTAGAAGAGAAGGATTCTGGGATAGAGCCAGGCACAGAGATGGACCTGGGAAGATGTGACGAGAAGGACGCATAGTACCTGAGTACAGGTAACTAGCCACATGGCAGAATGTGGGCTAGAATAAATGAGATACTTTTAATTATATCAAGTCAGAGAAGAGCCTAGCTATATGGCCAAGGTATTATCAAATACATTTTGATTCTGAGTCTTTTTTCTGTGAGCATGGGGCTGGGAGGAAGAACCAGGGCCTAACTTCAACAAGAATGTGTCACAGATCCAGTCCAGACTCACAGAAGGGGCACGAGCACCCCTTTTCTCTTGGACGAACAAGAAAACACTTAAGAAGTTGGCTAACTTCTTTATTGTTGTTGTTGTTGTTGTTGTTGTTGTTGTTTTGAGACAGGGTCTCTCAGTGTGGCTCTGGCTGTCCTAGAACTTATTCTGTAGACCAGGCTGGCCTCAAATGTATTGAGATCCGCCTGCCTCTGCCTTCTGAGTGCTGGGATTAAAGGCACGCAGCCCCATATCCAGCCAGCCATCTTTATTCTAGGGAGAGATGAGCTTCAGTAGATCCATTCGTCTCTGCAGCACACACTGAATAACTTCCAGGTCAGGCTCTGTCCCATGCTGGGGACAGTGGCCCAGTTCAGTGATCAAGGACATAGGCTGAAGGTAGAATTTGGTCTAAAGACTTGGACATTTCTATACCTGGCTTTGTCCCCAGGGTCAGGGACTTCTGACCCTGAAGGCGGTCCAGCCTTCTTTACCTCCAGAGCGGAGTCCACAATTCCCCTTCTAAGGTGGAGTGCCCAGGCATGCCCTGGCATGAGCAGCTGGCTATGTTGACTGCAGTGGGTACTGGGCATCCTGGGTAGCTGAATTTTCTGCACCAGTCACAAATCGCTCTCTCTGAACTGCTCTGTACAGCTGCTCACTGCCTGAATCTGGCAAGATATGTGTAAAGGTGAACTCCACTGTCAAGCTATGTTTGTGTGGTTTCAATATCCACCAATATTCATCTTTAATTAATTAATTTCCTAGACCCATATAGTTCCCAGTGAGGGACTTGGGTGTGAGGCTCAGACTTGAAACCTTAGCACCTCTGGGCTAGCTTCCAGGCCACCTGTGCTGTGGTGGGTTGGGACTCCGGGGGCTGAAATCACCCCCCTTCTTCGAGGTTCGAGTAAAACAAAGGGGAGGAGGGGAAGTGGAGAGGACTTGGGGATGGATGCAGAGTGCCACAGGCTCACAGATCCCTCCATGGCAAGGTGGCACAGACAGAAGTTAGGAGGGTGCTGGAGGGCCAGGCTAGAGAGGACAGGGAAACGTTGCTTGATCTGCTCCTTGTCTACACTCCACAAGCTCCATCCGCAGGCACAGCTGTGAGCACCAGCACTAGTCTGTTTGTTTGTTTGTTTGTTTGTTTGTTTTTTGAGACAGGGTTTCTCTGTAGCTCTGCTTGTCCTGGAACTCACTCTGTAGACCAGGCTGGCCTCAAACTCAGAAATCCGCCTGCCTCTGCCTCCCAAGTGCTGGGATTAAAGGCATGCACCACCACTGCCCGGCTACCAGCACTCATAATTCTCTTCGTTTCACTATGTACAGGAAGGTATGGGGCAGAGGGAAGCTTGGCCATGGGTTCACAAGCTTTTGGATGCCAAAGCCTTGTTATCTGCCCTCTTCCAACTCAGGCCATGGCCCAGGTCTACCTGAGAGGTTAGTATACTTGTGCCCCACCAGTCAGAATGGCTAAGATCAAAAATTCAGGTGACAGCAGATGCTGGCGAGGATGTGGAGAAAGAGGAATACTCCTTCATTGCTGGTGGGATTGCAAGCTGGTACAACCACTCTGGAAATCAATCTCGCGGTTTCTCAGAAAACTGGACATAGTACTACCAAAAGATCCAGCAATACCTCTACTGGGCATATACCCAGAAGATGTTCCAACTGGTAACAAGGACACATGCTCCACTATGTTCATAGCAGTCTTATTTATAATAGCCAGAAGCTGGAAAGAACCCAGATGGCTCTCAACAGAGGAATGGATACAGAAAATGTGGTACATTTACACAATGGAGTACTACTCAGCTATTAAAAACAATGAATTTATTAAATTCTTGAGCAAATGGATGTACCTAGAGGATATCATCCTGAGTGAGGTAAGCCAATCACAAAAGAAGTCACTTAATATGCACTCACTGATAAGCAGATATTAGCCCAGAAACCTAGAATACCCAAGATACAATTTCCAAAACACAAGAAAATCAAGAAAGACCAACGTGTGGATTGTGGTGTCCCTTTTCCACCAACATAGTTGGTGCAATTGACCAGAGCCATGCCGCACCCAATGGCATCCATTGTGTTGTTAACTAGGCTAAGAGCCCGGTACCCCTGCAGCCAGGTTCTGCAAGTCTCCTAGGTCACCCGGCTCTGCCCAGCTTACCAGAGGCCCACCTACGACCAGCCCACCTGCGCAACCTGAGAGATGTCACGAGACTTCAGGGTTCCCGCCAAACTCCAGAACACCTGCGCAGAAGACTGGGGGCGGGGCTTCCCTTCCTTTATCCCCAAATGCTGGTCCACCATTAAACAGTCGTTCTAAGCAGAAGCAACCATGTAGCCTCGGAGAGCTTCTTTCTTTCCCCCACTCCCTTAGTTTCATTTCAGCTTCGGGCCAATCCTCCAGGAACTCAGTCCACTCACAGTGGACCCCAACATTTCTGGCGCCCAACGTGGGGCATGGACGAGGATGGAACACCCCCCCCCCCCCCCCCGAGCGAGCTGGCTCATGCGTGGAGCTCCGCAGGGAAACAGATCTAGGATATTCGTACAGAGCACGGGATATAGTGAGGTAAGTGCACCCAATTCAGCGTGCTAGTTCAAAGGAAGGTGCAGTTAGTCACCAGTGCGCCAGTGCGTACGGCTAAGTGGAGTTCAACAGTGGATACTTCATTCCTCCCTAGAATAGGGAATAAAATATACATGGAAGGAGGTGCAGAGACAAAGTTTGGAGCTAAAATGAAAGGATGGACCATCCAGAGAGTGCCCCATGTGGGTGGTCCATCACATAATCAGTCACCAAATGCAGACACTACTGCATACGCCAGTAGGATATTGCTGAAAGGACCCTGATATAACTGTCTCCTATGAGGCTTTGACAGTCCCTGACAAATACAGAAGTGGATGCTCACAATCATCTATAGAGCAGAACACAGGGTCCCCAATGTAGGACCTAGAGAGAGTACCCAAGAGCTGTAGGGGCCTGCAACCCTATAGATGGAACAACAATATGAACTAATCAGAACCCCCAGAGTTCATGTCTCTAGCTGTATATGTATTAGAAGATGGCCTAGTTGGCCATTATTGGGGAAGAAAGGCCCTTGGTCTAGCAATGTTTATATGCCCCAGTACAGGGGAATGCCAGGGCCAAGTAGTGGAAGTGGGTGGGTAGGGGAGCAGGGCAGGGGGAGGGTATAGGGGACTTATGGGATAGCACTTGAAATGTAAATGAAGAGAATATCTAAAAAAAAAAAAAAGAATACTCCTATCTCCTCAAACTTAAACATGGAGGTGCACGTGTATAACCCTAGCACTTAGGCTGAGGCAGGTGGATTACCTTGAGGCCAGCACACAGCACATAGCAAAACCCAGTCTCACAAAGTCATAATAATAATAGTAGCACCCAACAAAAATACACTTGCCACCTTTCTGCCTTACTCACCACCCCCACCCAAGACCCGCCCCACCCCCACCCCACTACACTTTATTCTGAATGTTGGAGTAGAATGGAGTCCAGCCCCTCCCCATTGGGAAACTGGGGAAATGAGTCTCAGATGTCTGTATAAGGATTATCTGTATGAGAGGTGTGCAGTTCCGGGCCAGGACCCCGCCACAGGCTGTTTTTTAACACTATCCTAGAAGGGGACAGCCATCTACAACTGAAGATCTCAGACCGGGAGTGACTCAGCTACCCAGCTCTCCCCTCGAGACAGAATTCACGAGTTTACCCCCAAGAACTTCTCAGGGCAGTTTGCAAACATCAGGAAATTGGACAGAGAGAAGTGGCCTAATCAAACTAGGTGGTCACCGAGCACTGTCCCACCCTGCCTTGGCCCTGTGCTCAGAAGCAAGGCTGGAATATGCTGTGTCATTCTTCCAGTCTGTGGGAGTGATCAACGTTCTGTCCTTCCTTCCTTCTTGGCTGGTGAAATAAGAGATTGCTGAGCTCAGGGTCCCCATTTCCTCCCTGCCATACCACACCCCTTGACCCCGAGCCAAACCCTGGTGGGGAGCCAGGAGGGCAGAGCGCTCTCACACAGCCCGGCACAGCCAGTGCCTTCAGACCACAAAAGGGCAGACTCCAAGCCAAAACTCCACTGGCTTCTAAGCCTACTGGCTCTCAACCAAGGCCTGCCTTTCTTATGTAAGGTGCTGAATGCATTTCCTCTTCAGTTTCTAGAACACACAGGTCAGGAGGTAATGCTCTGAAATCTGAAGTAAAATTAAAACAGTGTCTGCCCATGTCAAGAGGGTTTCACAGACTCTAGGTGTCCTGTAAGCTCTTACAGTAAGCCAGGGCCCGCCACCAGGACACACACACAGGGCCAAACACTGAAGCCTTGGCTCCCTGGAGCTTAAGTCTTGAGGAGGAGGGTCCCAGTGACCTCATACAGGCTGTGGAGAAAGCGGGGGTGGGGGGGTGAGGGGTGTCTCAGAGGGAGCCATTAAAGAGGACCCCCAAGAGTTTTGTGGAGGTACACACCCTTAATCCCAGTATAAACATAAATAAAGAGTAAACTTTGAAGAAAACTCAGCTAGATACATTGGCATTTTATTAATTTAATCCCAGAAATCTATGGGCCAACACAGGGGGGGGTTCCTATTCAAACCACCACAAACTGTAATATGTGGAAGGAGGGAACTTTCTAGAAAAAATTTCAAGTTGGCTGGTTGATTAACTGTGTGTGTGTGTGTGTGTGTGTGCCACAATGTGTCATGGTCAGCGGACACGTTTTTTTGGGAAGTCTGCCGTCCTCTCCTTCTACCATGGCATGGGCCTTTGATGACTAGAACTCAGGCCATCAGGCCCAACCACAAGCATCCTTAGCTAATGAGTCACCCCGGGGGCATCAAGTTTGTTTTGCTTTTAAACTAAAAAAGTCAAAGAATTTCGTTTTCACATTCACTACAGAAGTGAGACTTGCACTTTCTGGTCTCAGCCCTTTCTGGAACTGTCTTTTTTTTTTTTTTTTCTCTCGAGACAGGGTTTCTCTTTTAGCCCTGGCTGTCCTGGAACTCACTCTGTAGACCAGGCTGGCCTGGTCAGAGATCTGCCTGCCTCTGCCTCCGAAGTGTGGAACTGTGTTTAACAGGAAAGGGAGCGAATCTCCCTCCTTAGCATGGCCTCCAGTGATGGATTAAATAACAGAAGATGATGAAAAAGAGCCCCTGTGCCTTTAGCTGTAGAGAACACTGCCAAAGGGCAAACAAGAGGACTCATTGGCAATATTCTCTCTCTCTTTTTTTTTCCTTTTGGTTTTTCGAGACAGGGTTTCTCTGTATAGCCCTGGCTGTCCTGGAACTCACTCTGTAGACCAGGCTGGCCTCGAACTCAGAAATCCGCCTGCCTCTGCCTCCCAAGTGCTAGGATTAAAGGCATGCGGCACCACTGCCCCGGTGGCAATATTCTCTGATGGGTGGTCCTGGTCCAGGAGGAGGTACCAGCAGCATCACACTGTGAGTGGGAGGGCCCATCACTGCCTTCCCATTGGAGCACTATCATCCCCGCAGGGAGGACCCAGGAGACTGGGAGACAAGGACCATGGATCTTGGCCTCTTGGGAAAAGGAGCTGCAGGTGTCTTTCCGGATCAGATGCAGCCATTGTTTTGTGAGTCCGACTCTATCTAAGGCAGCAGGCAAGCTCTTCCATCCACTTCCCACAGTCATCTTTGAGTTTCCTACCACAGCAGGACTCCGGGGAGACATGCAGTCCCAAGGAAACCTGGGCACTAGGTTCTGCAGGCAGATGGCTGCCCAGTTTGCTAAAGCACCATCCTGGGAATCCCTTTCAAATCCTAATACATGGAAGTCTCCTAGGATACCCATGATCCTGGGGTGCTTCACCTCCCACACGGGTGATTCCCCCGCCCCCCAAAAATGTTTGGTTTAGGGAATTCTTCTGGCTTTCTCAATTTTTTATTCCTTCCTTTATTTTTTTTTATTCCTTCCTTTATTGAAGTAGCCTAGGCTAGCCTGAAATCCATAATCCCCTTGCCCCAGCCTCTTGAGCGTCACCACACCCAGCGCCTAACAGCCCTGCCCAATCTCTCCTACAACTCTTTACCCTGCCCCTCCTCTTTGCTATAATCAAACCCAAGGCCTGCAGTGCAGAGCAAGAGCCCATCTGCTTGTTAAATGGCAGTTATGTAACCATACAGTGAACAGCACACGCTAGCATTTGCATTACAAGATCCCAAGGGGATCAAGTTCCAGATAAGCACAGACTGCCGCACATATAGCTGTACTTTTTAACATCAGAGGCGCCTAGGGTCAGCTTGTGGTCAAAGCTAAGGGGAACCCCTGAGATATTCAGGCACTGGACACCCCCAGCTCCCAAGCCAGTGCTTTTTGTACTGCCAAATTTATAGCTGCCCCTCCCAGGAAGGAGGCGGGGCTTAGCTCTATTCTGGAACTTTTGCCAGGATATGAGGTTTTAATTTGTCCCTGTGCTTAACAGCTGGTAATTCTGTCTCACCATGACCCCTGACCCTGGCCCATTCCACCACCTTCCCACCTCTTCAACTCCCAGATATTTCACATTGGGTCCCCAGGAAGTGATCATATCTCTGGCTCCTTCAGCACAAAGCCACAGACATTTTCATAAAACAGCAAGCATTTGTAAATTCAATATTTACTCTAAGGCAGTTCCTTGCCAAGCAGAAATACAAATTGGACCACAGAAGCGGCTCCTCCCAGCTGATTTCAAAGGCTTGATCGAATGTCTCCTTAAATATTTACTCTTTTTCTGACCCAGAGAGGCTTCATCCTGAGGTAGCTTATCTGTCCATGTTCAAGATAAGCGGGGCTGAGCGCAAAGCCTGGTTTCAAACCTATGGCCTTCCTGAAACCCATTTTGTGGCAGTGATAACAGTAACTCACTGACTTAAAGAACTGTGGATGTGCCAGGCAGTGGTGGCTCATGCCTTTAATCCCAGCTCTTGGGAGGCAGAGGTAAGCGGATTTCTGAGTTCGAGGCCAGCCTGGTCTATAGAGTGAGTTCCAGGACAGCCAGGGCTACACAGAGAAACCCTGTCTAGAACAGTGAACAGGAGCTTGGAGCTCAGGATATAGCTGACGGCTGAAGGGAAGGTTCAGGAAATAGCAGCCCTCATTCTGGGACCAGATGATAGGGCTTGGTTATCAGACCAGGCATTATGGAGACATGCCCAAACCCACGCTAGACTCACCTTGACCCCACCACAGATAAGACTGTAGCCACTGCCTTTGAGTAAATATTGAATTTACAAATGCTTGCCGTTTATGAAAATGGCCGTGGCTTTGCGCCAAAGGAGCTAGAGCTAAGGTAACTCCCTGGGTTCCATTGTAACGTATCTGTGAGCTGACATGAGCAGAGTGTGGGCACAGGTAGGAAGGTGGTGTGGAATGGGTCAGGGTGGGTCACCCAGGTGGTATTGAACACTATTTAAGGTCCCTGGTTTTAAAATCAGTGGTGGCCAAAGACATCTCCAGGCTCTATGGGTCATCCCTAGCTTTCTACAAGAGTAAACCAGTGTAATCCAGTTCAAATAATCTATGGTCACACTCTGTATCCCAGGTTAGCCCAGCACTCACTCTGTTGATGTTGCTGGCAGGGTATCTATCTATTTATCAGAGGCCTATCATCTTTGTCCACAACTTCTCTTCATCATCATCTCTTCCATCTTTTCTTCCTCTCATCATCATCTCTCCAGCTCCATCCCCTCAAATCCTGTAGTGTAGGTTTGCTAGCCTTGAGCCTCCTGCTCCTGCATCCTGTATCCCCCCCCCATCCCGTATTTTTAACTATTTGATTACAGCAAATGCACTTGAAGCAAATAAAATACAGCCAAAATCACCTCTTCCCACAGGCGTTCCCTGCCCTTCCTTCCTGGACCACTCAGGAACACACCAGGCTCACCTCACCCTAGAGCAGTTGGTTCTTAGACTTCCCGATGCTGCGACTCGACTCCTTAATACAGTCCTCCAAGATGTGCTGACCATAAAGTCATTTCCATTGCTGCTTCCCAGCGGTCTGCTACTGTTATGAATCATAATGTGAACATTTTTGGAGACAGTGGTTTACCAAAGGGGTCTCAAGCCACGAGCTGAGAACCACCGCCCTAGAAGGTATTCCCTTCAGTCTGCTGGTACACGCTGTACACCGTAAAGTGTCCAGAGGCAGGTCTTGGTTGGTGAGTTTTAATTGACTTAATGTACTTCATATTACAAAGAACGAAGGCCTATCGATCTCCACCTTGCAGCACAGTCTTTGAGACCCAGCTGACTCTGCAGCCACCCAGAAGGGTCCACCTGCAAGTGCTGCCTAAGGGGACTCTTGCAAGTTAGATCAAGGGCCTGTCAATGTTTCCTGAGACCTCCCACCACACTGCAATACTTTCTATACCGAGGGTGTAACAGTATTGCAACTGAGAAAAATCCTGCGAGCTGGAGACATGGCTCAATAGTTAAGAGCACTGGCTGCTCTTGCAGAGGATCTGGGTTCGATTCCCAGCACCCACATGGCAGCTCACAGCAGTCTGTAACTCCAGTTAACCAGAGGATCTGATGCCCTCTTCCCTCAGGTACCAGGAATGCACACACACACACACACACACACACACACACACACACACACACGGACATACGTGTAGGCAAACACACTCACATATGTAAAATAAAAAATAAATCTAAAGAAAGGTTTCTCTGTAGGGAGACTGTCTCTGGTTCCTTTCCTGACAGTCGGTTCTCCTTGATTCCTAGGTGTTGGGTTAAGAGGCTAAGAATAAGGACCAAAGTTTAATGAACCCAAAGCTCCCACTCAGTCTCCCCACAACTAGTTCTCAGTCTTAAAGACAAACCCAAGTTCACCAGCACTTACATAACAAAAGGCTAATGTTGGTGTTGCACAGTCAACTAAGCAACAATGTCCTTACCCAGCTGGGACGTGCAAGACCATGGTAACCACAAGCAGCTCCGCTCCTCTTTTGTCCTCACAACCAGCCCATGACAAGGGCGGGGATTACTGACCCATTTTACAGATGTTGCCACTGAGGTCCAGACTTGACCCCTGCACATCCCTCCTGGGTTTGTTTCTGGCCACTATGCCATGCTGTGCTTTTCACTTAGGACTAAGACTCCACCTTCTAACTCCTGAGGCCCATCAACAGGGGGTGTGGCAAACAGTTCAATCTAAGGTGGAACCGTATATATATATACACGCTTTTTTTTATTGTTTTCTTTTTTTTCCCCCTTTTGAGACAGGTTCTCCTATAACTCAGGCTGACTTCCAACTCACTATGTAGCCAGTAATCTTTCTGGTCTTCCTGCGCCTCCATTTCCTGAATGCTGGGATTGCAAGAGCTCACACCTGGTTTATGCATTGCTGGGAATTAGACTGGGGGCAAGGGGGGCAGTGTTCGAGCATGGTCACCAACCGAGCTCACCCCTAATCTCTTGCTCTTGTTAGTTCCTGCTTTTTTTTGAGGCAGGGTCTCATGTTGTTCTTCCTGGCTTGGAGCTCAGGATGTAGCTGACGCTGACCTTGAACTCCTGCCCCTCCGCTTCCAAGGGGGCCCCCGGAATGGATTAAAGGGAGACTTGAGGGAGGAAAAGTTTGCCAGCTTTGGAAAGAGGAGAAGTGGGCAACCATGTGAGATCTCAAAATGCAATGGCCACAGAGGCCGCTCTTACAGGCCAGGGGAGTTTAGCAACTGAAGTTTAGGGCAGTTGGAGAGACGGAGATAAGAAATTGGTAAGGGCTTTTCCAGGCGGGAGATAGTAGCTCCCAGCAATTGTGTGCTAAGGCAAGTTGAAAAAGAACAAATTGTGTGTGTGTGTGTGTGTGTGTGTGTGTGTGTGTGTGTGTGTTTTCTGAGGACTCAAGGGAAGCCGGGTAGGGGCTGGTAGTGTGGTCCACTCCCTGGAGGTAGAGGCGTGGGTAGAGCATAAAACCACACACTATTGATGGTACCCAACCTGGTTTGCACATTCATTACAGACACTGGCATACAGGACTGGTGATGATGAGGCCTAGACAGAGGCATGAAGCCATCCATACACCTGTGGTGCTGGAGGTACCTTTATACACCTTAACTGTTCTCCAAACAGCGACAAAATAATTAAATGTAAAAATTAACTTCACTGATACTGGGTGGATTTCAAGGCCTTGAGATATGAAATTCATATAAGGGTAAAATGTGCTGCTTTCAGAAGCCACATTCAGGGATCCGTTCTGAGGGAAGCTGAAGTCACTGAAAGTATCACACACCCAAGAAGTTTGCCTATCCTGGGGTCCCTCTCAGGACAGAAGGCAAGAGGACTCCAGAAAGATGAGCCAAACCTCGCTCAACCTGCTTGGTGAAGCAAGAAGGTGAGGACATTCAGATGGGACTCACGAAGCTTGAAGAAAAACATCCCTGCTGGGATGCCCAGGCCCTGCAGGTGCCCTTGGAAGCAAGCCCAGAGTCTGGGGAAGCCACCTCAAGGCCACACTGGCAGCTCCTTGGGGCAAATGGCCCTAGTGACAGCCATAGAGATTATGTAGGAACACACAGAACCCAGAGCCACTGCTTCCAAGTCCTGGTGTCCCTGGCAGCAGGGTTTGCAATGATGCCACACTGATAACACCCCGAGGTCTCTAGTGTTCACTCCACCAGCTGCCTGGCTTAGGGCAGGGAGCTTGTGTTCTCCAAAAAAAAAAAAAAAAGCCTTAAAAGCAGCTGAGTTTACTGGCTGAGAAAGATAAGCAGTGTAACGGAGACAGAGTGTTTAGGGACCCGAGTGGCAGGTAGCCAGCGCACTGTCTCCCACACAAATTCATCAAAGCAAAGAACAGAGCAAGGCCGCTCTCATTAACAGCGCTCTTGTGAGGTGTGCAATAGGTCAGTGCCATGTAACTTCTGTAATGTCCTTGTGATGTCGAAAAAGGCAGCAATGGGGGAGGGGATTCATTCTAACCCCCCAGTTCCCCCCAGAACATTCCCAACTGAATTAAGACAGAGCAGGCATTAGGACCTGATACTTTGTGTCCTGTATCCAGGTGACCCAGAGGAACAAAGCTATTGATCAGGTGCTTCCTTCCTCTTATGGTCATTCCGGGCCCTTTTTGATGTTCAGCTTCTTCAAGCTCGACTGATTGCCTCAGGATCAGCTGCCAGTTAAAAAACCAGCAGCTACCGAAATTTACAGCTTGTATTATGCAAAAGATGGGTTTTTGTTTTCCCTTGGATTGACTCTTTGTAGCACTCCTCAGAAATCACATGGGCATTTTCAAACAGGTCCTGTGCATGTGTAAATGGCTGCCAGATCCTGGAAGTACACATTGCAGAAAGCAAGAGGCTAAGACTACAACACGGGTGGTCAGCAGTCCATCTGGAGGATGTCCACTGAGATCCTACAACTGTTCCTATCCAGAGTTGCAAGATACCACAGGATGTTTTGGCTAAGGGCTTACCTTTGGAATCCCAGAGGAGAACCCAGACTTCACCTTAACTTGGCTCTTTAGAAACCTGACCAGACCTCAAGCCTCTTCAGCTGTCTAGTGGGAATAGTTATAGCATCAAACTCCCAGTTCTAAGGCTTATGGGTTAAAGACTGAATTGTTTAGGACGCTGCCCTGCACAAAGGTTGGGGGAGGGGACTTTTGGGGAACCCGGATTGCAGCTCACACCAAGTGCCAAGTGCATGAGACCCTGTAGTATCAAGAGACATGGAATCACTGTGTCCCAGCAGTGGGAAGCCTAGGGCAGGAGAATTACAAGTTCAAGGCCAGCCTGGACAACTTAGTGAGATCCTGTTTCAAAGAAAAAGTACAGAGAAAGCTGAAGGCCTGCGGAGGTACTTAGGTGGTAGCTGCGTGTCTGGCTTGCACAAGTCCAAAGTGGGGTGGGAGTGGCTGACGGAAGAACACAGAATTCCGGGCCATCCTTGGCTATAAAATGAGATCCTCTTTCGAAATAACACATCAAGATACCAGCCCTGACTGCCTTCCCATTTTACAGAAGAGGGCAGCCAAGTCCCACTTGTTGCACAAACAAAAAGAATACTTCACATCCACGTTCTTTCATGTGATTCCAGACTTTACCAAAACTCAAAAAGCTAAGACAACATTCCAAAGTCCCGGTTGGGTAAGAGCGGCCAGAGTGGTCCTGACCCAGCTTTTGCTTCTGAACTCTGGCTCGGGTCTGCGTGAGTCGGGTAGAGATGTATGGGAGATCTCGCAGAGAGGAGCTGGGACGGCTGGGCCTTCCTGGGTGAACCTGGACCGCGCGGGGCAGGAGCAGGTTGCATCGATGCGGGATAAAGAGGCCCAGGATTGTCCCGGGCCGGGAGGCGACACAATGCGGTCACAAGGGCAAGGGAAGACGTGCGCAAAGATCGCGGAGCGCGGAGGGGAAACTGAGGCCGCGTCGCCTGCTCCGTCCCGCCCTAGGGCCGGAGGAGGCGGCGGCGAGTCTCACCTGGTTGCAGAAGACCTCAGGCTGATGGTTGGGGGCTGGCACCGCGCTGGTGGCGGCAGCGGACAGCAGGCGGCTCAGGCGTGGTCCGCGGCGAGCGGTGGTGAGTGCGGCGCGCAGCATGCTGAACTGAGTGGAGCTTAACTGAGCCGAACTGAGCCGAACTGAGCTGAACTGGGCGAGCAAAGCCGAGTGAAGCCTTTCAGGGCCGAGGGCGACTGCAGCGCTGAAGAACAAGTCCCAGTCTCCGCCCCTTGCAGTCGCCAATGGGAGGCAGAGAAACGGGGGCGTGGCCGGGGAGCACTAGCCACCAGGGGCGCGACCCGGGCTCCCAAAGCCAAGTCTGAGATGGAGTTAGCAGAACACAGGGGTAGCCTGAGAAAGCCTAGCCAGGGTGGTGTGCGCTCCTAGCAGGGTGGCTGGCCCCTATGGCTCACATCTGTGCAGATGTGGCGGCGAAGAGAATTCATGAGTGCGGTTATTCCATGAACAGCCTAGGACTGGGCACTTGAGGTGCAGGAGGGCTTTGGCTAGAAAGAGACGTAGACGCCTGGTCACTCATGTGCCTTTCAATCAGGTGAACGCAGCACTAGGTTAAGGAGATGATGAGGATCTTGTCAGGGGCTTCTGGGCAGTGCAAAGAGAAGTGTTTTGAAACCCAGGAGCTCCAAAATGGGCGGAGCCCTTGGAAGCTGAGGCCCAGCCCGTTTCTGAAGCACCCAACAGGAGGAGACTGCTGTGTAGGAGCGTCACCCAGCTCTGATGACTCGATGTAATAGCCAGCGACCAGACAGGTGTCTGGGAGCGTTTCCTCGTGTGCCTCTCATTTTAGCACCGGACAGCTGAAGCTGTTCCGGGACTCAGCACCGCTAACACAAAACATGAGGCTGGTCACATGACCAACCGTAGATGCAAAGGAATCTGGGAAACTGAGAAAGCAGTTGGGAGAAATTAAAAAGGAGCCACTGAGCAGACGTTTAGATTCCCCCGGGGGTCTGCACTTACAGAAATCCAAAAGATATGCTCAAATTTCATATCTCCCTGGAAACTGTGCAGCTCTGTATTAGCCAATCAGGTCAGAATGGAAACTTGGTTCTGACCACTCAGAGAGAGACACAGGACCCCTTTGTTTTAAAAATAGAAAACCCAGAAGACAAATGGGTCTAGGTCTTTAATCTCAGCATTCAGGAAGTAAAAGCAAGCAAATCTCTAGAAAGCTCGAGGCCAGCCTGGTGGTCTACATATGATTTCCGGCTAGCCATCACTAGATAGATAGATAGATAGATAGATAGATAGATAGATAGATACATACATACATACATACATACATAGTATATGTGTGTGTGTGTGTGTGTGTGTGTGTGTATATATATATATATATATATATATATATATATATATATATATATTGAGACCCTTTAAAAGCTTCACCTGCAGGGCCCCTCTAGGTGTGTTTGCTTGTTCTGCATGGCAATGTGCCCTTGTGCAGAAGTAAACCACTTTGCCTAGCCAAAATGTTTTGGATTGTGTTAGGGATCGTGAATCTCCACACATATTTCCTGCAGGAAGGTGTCCCCATTCACTGTTTTTAAAAGGGCTATTTGCTGGGCTGGTGAGATGGCTCAGCAGGTAAGAGCACCCGACTGCTCTTCCGAAGGTGATAAGTTCAAATCCCAGCATCCACATGGTGGCTCACAACCATCCGTAACGAGATCTGGCGCCCTCTTCTGGAATGTCTGAGGACAACTACAGTGTACTTACATATAATAAATAAAATAAATCTTTAAAAAAAAAAAAAAAAAGGGCTATTTGCTGTCTCATTGGCTACAGGCACATTATCATTTAAAGAATTTTCTATGGGTGACATTTAGGTGGTTTCCAATCTTGGACAACTACAAACAATGCCCCATTTTGTATCTTTTGACTTACTGACCGAGTAATTCACAAAGGTAAAGCCACTAAGTCACGGAACATTTCCTAACTAAATATAGTTAGTGCTATATACAAGCTCCTCCTTGATTTACGATTGGGTGTGGCCTTTAACCCTTCTCAAAGGAAGTATCCAGATCAAGAATTTGTTGAAAGTCTGCTTTCGGGCTGGAGAGATGGCTCAGCGGTTAAGAGCACCGACTGCTTCTCCAGGGGTCCCCAGTTCAATTTCCAGCAACTACATTGTGGTTCACAACCATCTGTAATGGGATCTGATGCCTTCTTCTGGTGTGTCTGATGACAGGGACAGTGCACTCATATACATAAAATTAAAAAAAAAAACCTAAAACAAACAAACAAAAAAGACTTTTAAGAAAGTCTACTTTCTCGTGGTACCTGCCCTGTAACATCAGCATTCAGGAAGTGGAGTCAGGAGGATCAGGAGTTGAAGGTCAACCTGAGCTACATAAAGAGTTCCAGGCTAGTCTGGGCTACAGGAGACTCTATTTCAAACAAACAAATGACTTTGATACACCTACCCTGCTTAGCTATTAGACTGTGCTGTGTCATGTCTGTGTCCAGCCCTCATGACATTGGGCTGACTGGGAGCCCAGCTGGCTGAGCATCTTGTGGGAGGATCCTATAGTTAGCTAGGGGGCAAAAAGAATCCGTGTTCAAAAAGTCTATAGCCTTGCCGGGCAGTGCCGTTGGTGACACATGCCTTTAACCCCAGCACTTGGGAGGCAGAGGCAGTCAGATCTCTGAGTTGGAGGCCAGCTTGGACTACGGAATGAGTTCCAGGGACAGCCAGGACTACACAGAGAAACTCTGTCTCAAAAAAGTCCCTAGCCTAGGCTGTCAGCCCAAGCGCTGCCACACCCCTACCCCTTCTATTGTTATCAATACTGTCAGTATCTGTTCTGATAGCCAGCACTATTGCTCTAGCATGCATTTCTCAGGAGTGAGATTAAATGTCTTCGTCTGTGCACGCTTGTGCTTTCTCCTCTAGGGTTTTTTTTTTTTTTTCAAGACAGGGTTTCTCTGTGTAGCCTTGGCTGTCCTGGAACTCACTCTGTTGACCAGGCTGGCCTCGAACTCAAAAATCTGCCTGCCTCCCAAGTGCTGGGATTAAAGGCATGTGCCACCACGCCCGGCTTTCCTCTACGTTTTAAATGTCCCTGTGCTGGCAAGTTTTCCCATTTGGTTGATGGTTGTTCTTTTGAACTTGAGTTGTAGAAGTCCTGTGTGAAGTGGATCTTTTTTTTCTACTGATTTTATACAAGGTCTCTCTATGTAGACCATGTTGTCCTCCAAGTCAGTGGCACACATGTACTACTATACCTCTGTGTGTGTGTGTGCTCCTCGATGTAGTGTTCTTTCTGTCATTTATCATTTTATATTGGCAAATAGTAGGTAGTCAGGGATTTCTGAACTACAGCCTGTTTATTTATCACACATACCAGTGTGACAGCGATTTTTATTGATTTCTGGTCTTTTTAAACTTTTTGTTTGTTTTCTTGTTTATGGATTCTGAGTCAGGGTCCTCCGGACCCTTCTCTGAGAGCTGGAATTATCCTTATAACTACCACACTGGTCTATATGTGGAAGGGGAAACCCTGGGCTTCTATGGATGCCAGGGACATACTCTAATCATTGAGCCACATAACCCTTGCCCCCAACCTTATTTTATTACTGTGAAGAACCCCCTCCCTCAAGTTTAACCTGCACCAGTTAATGCCAACCGTCAAAGAGACAGATCTGTGGCTTAAAGGCTAGCCTGGGCTTCATAAAGTGATAATGTTTCAAAAGCCAAACTTTGGAATGGAATCAAACAGAACAAAAAGCAATCGTTCTGGGACGAGGGGAGTAACTCAGTGGCAAAAACCTTGCCTGCCGTGCTGTAAATCCTGCTTATCAAAATTCAGTAAAAGGACTGGGTAGGAGGGACCCCAGTGTCAGACAGTGCCACTGCCCTGCGGGAATCCAGCCTGATGTGTGCCAAAAGAAGCACAGGGGATAGATTACCATCCCTGTTCTAGAATAGACCGCTGTGGTGAGAGAAGATAGTGCAGGATTGCCCTGTCTTGATCCTCTTCATAGGCATGTTGGCCTGGAGCCCATAAAACTGGTCAAACCCAGCCGGGCGGTGGTAGCACACGCCTTTAATCCCAGCACTCGGGAGGCAGAGGCAGGCAGATTTCTGAGTTCAAGGCCAGCCTGGTCTACAGAGTGAGTTCCAGGACAGCCAAGGCTAAACAGAGAAACCCTGACTTGAAAAAAAAAAAAAAAACTGGTCAAACCCGATCATCACCAAAGCAAGACCACTTGCTCAAAGTCGTGTGTCCGTGTGTACTTCCCCACTGGGTACCGGGACAGTTCCCGATGGACACAGGATGGTCAGATCTGAAGAAGCCAGGGGTGATCATCAGATCTTTCCCTTGTGTCTTCTGAAGCCATGGCTCTCTCTCAATCTGTCTCTCTCTCTCTCTCTCTCTCTCTCTCTCTCTCTCACACACACACACACATCTATTGTGTCCATGGATGTTGGGGGAACTTTACCTTGAACGGATGGTAAACTTTTCTGAGAGGTTCCTCAGATCGATTCTCCTGATAAATGCAGGAGGAAACCAGGAGACTCCGGACAGCTTCCCAGAGCAAGCGAGTGCAGTTTTGCGCAGCGAAGATCACTTTTGTTGTTACAGCTACTGTGTTATCAGCATCTCCAGTTCAACCGAGAAGTGCGCCTCTTGGGCAGCATGCTCACCGTTAAAGCACAGCAGCACTCTGCTTTAACATTATGTACCTAACTATTCCCTGGAAACAGAGGCAGGTGGCAGGCACCCCTGTGTCCCTTCTGCTCCTTCTTGCATTTGCTGGCATCCCCAATGTCCTTGAAAAATATCAACACTGGATGTCTGCACCCATGTCCCGAGCTCATTACATTCTCAATTCAAACAAACCCCAACAAGTGTGAAGAGTGAAGGAGTCGTGTGTGTGTGTGTGTGTGTGTGTGTGTGTGTGTGTGCGCGCACGCGAACATGTGTGTGCATGTGCACAACTGTCTTAGTCAGGGTTTTCATTCCTGCACAAAACATCATGACCAAGAAGTAAATTGGGGAGGAAAGGGTTTTTTCAGCTTACACTTCCACATTGCTGTTCATCACCAAAGGAAGTCAGGACTGGAACTCAAGCAGGTCAGGAAGCAGGAGCTGATGCAGGGGCCATGGAGGGATGTTACTTACTCTCTTGCTTCCCCTGGCTTGCTCAGCCTGCTTTCTTATAGAACCCAGGACTACCAGCCTAGGTATGACTCCACCCACAATGGGCCCTCCCTGCTTGATCACTAATTGAGAAAATGCCTTACAGCTGGATCTCATGGAGGCCTTTCCTCAAGGGAGGCTCCTTTCTCTGTGATAACTCCAGCTTGTGTCAAGTTGACACACCAAACCAGACAGTACGGCAAGCATGTGTACGTGTGTGCGAATGTCTGTGTCTGTGTTCACATGTGTCTAGAGGCCAGAGAATAACCTTGGGTATAATTCTTCAGGAGGTGACCACACTGATGGTTGACATAGGGCCTAGAACTGACTAAGCAGGCAAGGCTGTCTGGTCAGAGAGCCACCAGGACCCTCCTCTGACGGCTCTCCCATTGATCACAAGTACATGGCACACACACCCAGCTTTCCCACGTGGATTCTAGATCACAATCTCAGGAGCTGACCCTTGGGGCAGTAAACACTTTCCCTGCCTCGCCTCCTCCCCAGCCTGGGCAGGGTCTTTTACACATCCAAACTGGGAGACAGACAGATGGCTCAGTGGTTAAGACAGGGTGCTGGCACTCAGCCTTGAAACAGCTGGTCATAGACAGACATGGGGTCTCGCCTTAGCACAGCAGTAGAGCAAGGTTAACTCAGAGGTCAAGAGACATGGCATGTGATGTGATAACCACTTCCTTTTTTATAAACCCTTGTTTTTCTCTCAGGCCTGAAACAGAAGTGGGGCTCAGGTTGCTGGAATTTGCCAGTATACAGGGGCTATGCTGCCATTGCGGGCTGGGGCCTTTTGTGGATCTCCTTCAAGTGTGGTAGCAGCTGTGTCCCCAGCCCATGGGGGTGGGGGGAGCAGCACATCAGGAGCCTGTGGCCACTGTGCACGCTGCAGTCCGTGGCCCAGGCTGCAGCAGTGGGTTAATTAGGAAAAGGCAGGTCCCTTGAGATAAGTCTACAGTATAGCATGTGATGGTATCTGTCAGCCTAGCTGACCTGACCAGGATTGTGGCTGCACCCTAAGGTTGACTCCTCCCAGCTGTGACTTCATCGTTTTCTAGGACTGTGGTGTCCATGCTTCTCGGAGAAGTCAGACCTTGCCTAGGGGACCATCCCCCCATCCTGAGGGAGGGCACATTACTCTCTTCAAATCTCAGCGGCACCTCGCCTGTCACCCTCCATGCCCCAACACAACCAATAGGGCAGGTGGCAGATCCTGACAGTGAACAGGGGTCTTCCTCAGATGACATGGCTCCTTTGGGGACGTTTCTGAACTGCTGCTGAGGTGTGAAGGAGACCTGTGGGATCATCAGAGCCACAGCATCCATGTCCCGAGGGACCCCAGTATATAAGGCCAGCCCTGGGAAAGCCACAGATGCCTGAATCATGGGGCAGTGGGAACCTTTATCACCCATGTCCTTCATGTGACATAGGTGGGGCAGTGGGTATCTTTATCACCCTTGTCTTTCATGTGACATAGGAAATAGACAGATTCTTTGTGTCCCCAAAGGCCCTTTTACCACAGAGCATCTGAATCAGTATTCCATGACGTGGGCACATCAGTGGTTACAGAGTGGCTTCATCCCAATTCCCAGGGGCATCTGCTGTGCACCATGCCCTCTGCTTTCCTAGAAGCACCAAGAAGGAGCCTAATCGCCTCTGGAGACATCAGAGCCCAAGGTGTCCAGATTCCTACAGGCCTGAGGAAGGGGGAGAGGGTCAGAGGTCAAATCTGAAGAACTCAAGAACAGCTACCCAGGCCTGCATCCAAATCTCCTTCCTCCATGCCTAAAACTTAGTCTCTCCAGAAACACCTTCTTGAAGAGACCCCCCAGAAGGCTCAGGTCACAGTAAGTGTCGCAGACTGAGTTTCTGGATAGGATGTAAGAACCACACAAAGCAGGCCATTCCAAACTCAGCATCTACACTCTGGGTGCGGCTGGCTCCTGTAGCCTGGACTGATTCTTCAGTTCCATCTTAGCCACCTTCAGCTGGTCATCACCTAAGCGCAAGGTTTGGGCCCAGCCAAAGAACTGAGCCAGGGGGTAGTCACTGCTGAGACCCGCTGCTCCAAAGGCCTGGAAGACACGGAGTGGAAAACAGAAGAAAGCCTGAGTTCTAAGAGTAGATGCATGCTCCAAACAGCTGGCAACAGCTGGCTCACTACTTGCAAGCAGAATGCACTGAACAAGGGACATACTGTTCTGGGAGGGTGGGGGATGGGGAGCAGGGCGGGGCGGGGGCGGGAGGGGGGTGCAAGCTCAGTTTGGAGAAGAAGGTAGCAGGCACAGCAGGAGGCCAGTCCAGGGCTGCTCACCTGAATAGCGCGGTCAATTACTTGATTGGCCATAGAAGGGACGACCATTTTAATCATGGCCATCTCTAAAGCTGCAGCCTGCAGAAGGCAGAGGAAAGGAAAACAGAATGAGGAGCTAGGAGAAAGCCAACAGAAAGCCAAACTGACTGCCATGGTGGATGCTGGATACAGTGCTGTGGGCAACAGTGGACCAAAGATAGACCTGGGCATCCTCAGGCCACCAGCAACAAGGACATCAAAGAACCAGGGACAGAATACCTGGCTCCACTACCTGGGAGGGCAGATCTTGCCTGGGTCTAGGGCCCCTGCCTTGGAGGCCAGATAACACAGCAGTCCACATGCATCATGGCCATCCACCATAGAAAATGGGTAATGGTGCTGTGGGAACAGGCTCCTCTATAGGCTAATGCTATATTTGGACCAGGTCTGTGGGGTCCTTTGTCCCAGCTTAACTCTTTCATCCACCTCCATGCACCAGCATGGTCCAGGGCTGACCATTTGGTGGAAGTTCACCTCTCACCTGGGGCCTTTTCTGGTTTGCAATAGATGACCCTCTAGAGTTCAAGTAGAACAGTAGCAGTCATTATTGTCCAAGAGCTGAGCCTTCCCACAGTTTGCCAAACAAGGAGAGACATGTAGATTCCAGTGTCACCTTTGGGTGACCCCTGTCATCTCTGAATCCTCCCACCTTATTTCCAGCCACATCCATGAGGTGGGCAGCTTTCAGCACCAGCAGCCGGGCCTGCTCGATGTCCACACGTGACCGGGCAATGTCTGCCAGGATGGTGCCATGCTCCACAAGGGGCTTCCCGAAGGCCGTGCGGGACATCACCTACAGATACCAGAGGGACAAGGCTGAGAAGCTGGGCCTAGAGAGGCCCTGGCAGGCTCAGAGTGGATAACTGCAGAGGAGCCAGGCACTCAGGACAAGAGAGAGCAGATTTGGGAACCGCCTGCCCGATAGCTAACTGGGGGCAAGGGTCTGAGGTAGGCAATGCAGTGCTCACTACAGATGACACACCCATAGAGAACATCCTGCAGAGGCTGATCCTGGAGAGCTGGGAATGGTACAGGTCCAGAGTCAGGAATCTTGGACTATCACTCACAGGGCCTCAATAGCCATTTATTGCCCACTGCTGTCATGACAACAAACCTTGTGACTGAGGGAAATCCTTCTGGAATGTGAAGATTGCTACCTTCCACCAACCCAAGAGCTGAGAAGGTTATCAGACAGTG
>LR749495.1:458374-470622 GCA_902729485.2 Mus minutoides
GAGAGAGAGAGAGAGAGAGAGAGAGAGAGAGAGAGAGAGAGATTGATTCATAGTTAGATCATGTCTTTCAAGAAAACAGAGCCAGGCAGTTTGTGACACATGCTTTTCATCCTAGTGCTTGAGAGACAGAGGCAGGGGGATCTCTGTGAGTTTGAGGCCAGGCTGATTTACAAAGCAAGTTAGTTCCAGGACAGCTAGTGCTACAGAGAGACACCATGGCTCAAAAAAAACAAAACAAAACAACAACAACCCCAAAACACAAAACAAAACAAGAAACATTGTAAACCTTAGCACATTGCAAAGTGGAATCTGAGGTAACCTAAATCTATATTCCTGAGCAGTGCACACTCCCATGTGGCTCTGAAATAAGCTCCCTTTGAGGTTGAGAGCCAAGTTGCTTTGTTTTTCTTTTTCTTTTCTTTTTTTGTTTTGTTTTTTTTGTTTGTTTGTTTGTTTGTTTTTCAAGACAGGATTTTTCTGTGTAGCCCTGGCTGTCCTGGAACTCACTCTGTACATCAGGCTGGCCTCGATCTCAGAGACCCACCCGCCTCTGTCTCCACAGTGCTGGGATCAAAGATGTGTGCCACCACACCCGGCTTGTTTTGTTTATCAAGACAGGGTTTCTCTGTGCTGTCCTGGAACTCACTCTGTAGACTAGGCTGGTCTCGAACTCCTGCCTCTGCATTCCTAGTCTGGGATTAAAGGTATGTGCCACCACTGCCCATCCCAGAACTTCTCCCACCCCTTTAGTGAATGAAGCCTTGGCTTGAAAATAGGAGAGACAGCCGGAGACAGTTTCTGGCCAAGACTGCTCCCAGGGAGGAAGGAAGGAAGGACTGAGGGAACTCCACCAAGACGCACATCGCCACCTGCTGGTGACTGCCAGCCTCACAGTCTGGAGCTCCAGCTTAGTAAGGGCAATGAGAGTCAAAAGCATTCGTGTTTTATTTATCTATCCCTAGGATATTAATTTTTACAAAAATAATATATCTTGTGGAGTGACTGTCAACTTTCATTCAAAATAGAGGAAAAAATACCTAGTATCCCACCACCTACCGGATGATAGTATTTGCTTTCTTCAAATTATTTTCAAAAGCTTCCAGGAGATATTGGTTCCAGGAGATATTGGTTAAGACCTCACCTGAAGCTCACGACAGGAGGACTTAAGCCTTTGCTGGATGTTATCAAGGGAGATGCAACTTAACTGGTGAGAAAAAAGGCTTTGCAGAAAGTAGAGGAAGATTCTGTAATCAATTGTTATCAATTGTAATCAATGGTAATCAAATATTAGCTGCGTATTCTAGTTATTGTTACTCATTGTGCCCACAGAAATTCTTTGGCAAAAGAGAATATTAATGTAGAATCATCTTTCTTCATCTCCAAGTAGTTTTAACATCCTATTATGATGCTGTTGTGTTAAAAAAGAATTGTAGGATAAAATCAGGAAGGTAGCACACACCTTTAATCCCAGCACTCGGGAGGCAGAGGCAGGTGGATTTCTGAGCTCGAGGCCAGCCTGGTCTACAGAGTGAATTCCAGGACAGCCAGGACTGCACAGAGAAACCCTGTCTCACAAAAACAAAAACAAAAACAAAAACAAAAACAAAAACAAAAAAAAAGTCTTAAAAATCTGACTGTTCCTTGTTTCGAACAGAAATTAAATTGGTTATTGCAGAACATTGATACTTGGCCTATTGCATAGCAAACATTTTAGGTAAAATTGATAATCGTTATTCAAAAGATAAGTTGTTAAAAATTGCTTCTATGCATGCTTTTGAATTTTCTGTAAATTTATGCATGCATCCCATAAAGAATACATCTACTGTATTTATAAACAGGCCTACTGCAGGAGAGAAGTATATGTGACTGGATCACATGTTTATTCTTTTGAGTTTCCTCCTGCTTCAGCACAGATAATTGAATTGTGTGCTGTAGCCAGTGTTTTGAAATGTTGAAAAATCAAACTTTAATTTGTAAACTGAAAGCCTATACACACACACACACACATCTCAGGGCTTACAATTGCTTGAAATTGTTCCCTTTTTAGATACTGCTAATTCTCAAAATTGCAATTGTTTATGCTTATATAACTCAAGTTAAGAAAAAATACTGGCTGGGCGGTGTTGGCTCACACCTTTTATCCCAGCACTTGGGAGGCAGAGGCAGGTGGATTTCTGAGTTCGAGGCCAGCCTTGTCTATAAAGTGAGTTCCAGGACAGCCAGGGCTTTACAGAGAAATCCTGTCTCGAAAAACCAAAAAAAGAAAAGAAAAAATACTGTTCCTTTAAAGGACTATCTTTGGACATTTAAGAACTCATCCTAGATTGCCTGGACAAGACCTCTTAAGGTGATGTCACCCCAGATTTATATCTCAGGCAAATTATAAGCCTTATACAAGAACAATTGACCATTTAATCTCCTTCTTTACATCATCAAAATAGTAATGGTGTGAGATAATAATGTGATATTTTTAGAAAACTTGCATGTCAAATTGTAAAGACTTGTTCTCAATGTCCTCAGTTTCTATCTGTTCTACATAATGGTGTTAATTCTTGAGGAATTAACTTATACTTAATCAATTATTGCAAATGGATATTCAAATTTCTGATTTTAGAAAAATAACATATGCACATATGACTATTGATACCTTTTCAAGCTTTCTAGTTGCTACTGCTCTAACAAGAGAAGCAAGTATAAATGTAATTAGTAATTGCCTATGTTAATTTTTTTATGCTTGGTGTTCCAAATCAGATTAAAACAGATATTGGAACTGGCTATTACAATCAAGCATTTGAGATGTTTTGTCAATAGTTTAATGTTACTCATGTTACTGGGCTTTTTAATAATTCTCAAGGACAAGGTATTGTGGAACTTTAAAACTATATCTTCTTAAAAAACAAAAAAGGGGGGCTGGAGAGATGGCTCAGCAGGTGAGAGCACTGACTACTCTTCCGAAGGTCCTGAGTTCAGTTCCCAGCAACCATCCGTAGTAAGATATGACATCCTCTTCTGGTGTGTCTGAAGACAGCTACAGTGTACTTATATAAAATAATAAATGAATTCTTTAAAAAGGGGGGGGATTATAGCCCCATGCACATTATTTATATCATGCTTTTTATTTTTAAAAATTTAAAATTTGAAGCTGGGTATGGTAGCACACGCCTTTAATGCCAGCACTCGGGAGGCAGAGGCAGGCAGATTTCTGAGTTCAAGGCCAGCCTGGTCTACAAAGTGAGTTCCAGGACAGCCAGGACTACACAGAGAAACCCTGTCTCAAAAAACCAAAAAAAAAAAAAAAAAAAGAATGCCAAAGAACTCCTTGTTGAGTGCCTTATAGTATCCTACAACTAGGCATTCTCATGCCTAGGTGAGATGAAAGGATCCACTTACTGGCATATGGCATGTTCCTGATCAGGTATTTAATATGGGGAAGAGGACATGTTGTTTTTTCCACAGAATGCATGCTAGCTGCCAGAGTGATTGGTGTGACAAGCTGACACAAAAGGATAATGCTGACCTGTGAGCTTGCTGAGTGCCCTGACAATGGTGACAGGAAAGCTGTATTGGGTGTATGTTCTTGACCCACCTTTGCTTGCCTATGTCCCAGATTAGACAAGCTAAGCTGCCTTGCTTAAAGCTTTTAGACCTTGTGGGACAGAGAACATAGAGACTGTGGAAACTGATTTAGAAGAATTAATCAAAAGGAGGAGTTATACTGCCTCTTCTCTTTCCATTAATGTGACCTGTCATTCTGACTCAACCATGGATTGGTCTAGAAATAAATCCAGTATTGGAGATTCCTATTATGAAGATAGCTAAAAATCTTTATAAGCCAGCAGAGATAACTTAGAGCATATCCTCCACTATTTACATGAGAAGTAACAGTTCTTCTGTTGATTCTCAAGGCCACCTCCCCCACACTGAGAGGCCAGACTTGGGCCTGATCTTTGCTAATATGCAATTGAATTGAGTGCCTGCGACTTACCCACAGACAACCTTAATCCTGTTGCTTTGAACTTGGACTTTGTGTTTCAAGCAGGTCAGTTGCCACCATACAGGCTTGCCTTCAGCAAAGTGCAGATGGCAGTGATTCATCACTATGAAGAAACACATTGAGTGCGTATTGTGGCTTTGGTCTGATTGGAAAAAAAGTGTGCAGTGAGGGATGGCAGCCAAGGACGGGCCACTGGGTCTATGGCTTATTTCAACCTAAAACAGAGGCGTGTGCCAATAGGCTATGTTTGTTCATAATAAACACTAAAATGCCGTGTTTGTGCAAATAAACAAAACAAAGCTACATGTGTTCTCTGAGACGGATCAAAAAAGTCCAATTATATTCAGTCCTAAGACAGGCACGGCTGCCAGCAACCATAATTCCTAGGCAGGACCATGGAGCATGAGTAAATTTTATACACCAGTACAGCTAAGTTTTAATAAACAAAAAGGGAGGGACTGTGCCCTTCCCCCAGCCTTGAGCAGGCTGCTCAGACCTTACTTGCCACAGTTGCTAGCCCACCTATGGTGGAGTCTTCCAACCTAGGTAAAGTCTATTGTCCTACAACTGCAGCTTTCATCCAAGATGCTACTACCTGCTAAGAGGCTGAACTTGTTTTCCTGACACTATCCTGACAAAGCAAAGAGATACTGGTGTGGTGGGGATAGGTTCCCCACTCCCTTATAAGCTAAGACTCATAAGTAAACATTGGCCTTGATCAGAGAACTTGATTTAGCTCTTTATTTCCCTCACATATTTCTCCATCTAAAACCTCATCTTTCCTTTCAGAAACTAAGTAACTCGTGGCTGTAAGGCTACAGTTTGAGGCAATGGCATACTATGGACACTGTATATAGGTTAGTCTGAGAGTTTCAGCAATCCTCATGCCTCAGCTTCCAAGTGTTAGAATTATAGGCATAAGACACCATGCCTGGACATACTGACCAAGGAAGCTGTTATGAACAGGGCCAGGTGCTGTGACCCCAGGGGCACAAACAGGCCATGCAGGATCTCCCTGGGGATGCGCTGGGAACACAAATGGTTCCTGGCTGCCCACAATCCTCTGGGGTTGGGAACCTTGCCCTCAGCCACCATTAAGTCTTGCCTTGGCTTCTGGCCACCTGGACAGAGAGGTGCCCATCCCACTCTGGAAGCAAGCTGTAGCCATGTAAAGTACATGCAAAGTAGAGATGCAGATTCCAAGCATGAACACTGCCCTGTGAGCTCTGTTCTCAGAAGGAGACCAGTGCTTGGAATTCCCCAGCCAGCAACAGTGGCTTTGAGTCAATGTGGGTACAAGGGGGGCTTACCCGTGTCTTCATGAGTGCCAGGGCTCTCTCTGAATGCCCGATCAACCTCATAGAGTTATGAATCCGGGCATGCCCCAGCCTGCCCATAGCAATCTCAAAGGCTCGTCCAGGGCCCAGAAGTATGTTTTCCTTGGGTACACGTACGTCCTTGAACCGTACTTCACCAAAGCCACCTGAAACACCAATATGCAGTATCTTTGGATGTCTGTATACTTGCTTTGGTTAGGGCTATCTACAGGCACTGGCCTTAGGCTTCTAACTGGGTCACAGCTAAGGAGGGACAGTGGATCCAGAAATACAGAAAGGGAATTGATGTCTACAGTAAAAACAAGCTATTTGCCGGGCGTGGTGGCACACACTTTTAATCCCAGCACTCGGGAGGCAGAGGAAGGCGGATTTCTGACTTCGAGGCCAGCCTGGTCTACATAGTGAGTTCCCGGACAGCCAGGGCTATACAGAGAAACCCTGTCTCGAAAAAACCAAACCAAACCAAACCAAACCAAACCAAACCAAAACAAGCTATTCTATTTCTCTCTCTCTCTCTTTCTTTCTTTCTTTCTTTCTTTCTTTCTTTCTTTCTTTCTTTCTTTCTTTCTTTCTTTCTTTCTTTTTTCTTTTTTGAGACAAGGTTTCTCTGTATAGACCAGATTGGCCTTGAACTCAGAGACTTGCCTGCCTCTGCCTCCCAAGTTCTGGGATAAAAGGCATGTGCCACCACTGACTGTGTGTAATGTCAGCATATAGGAATGGTACATTTGAAAAGGTCAGAAGTCAGGTATCTTCTACCATGTAGATCCTGAGGATAGAACTCAGGCTGCCCGGCTTGCAGCAAGCATCTTTATCTACTGAGCCATCTCACTGGCCACAAATTATTGACTGTTTGATTTATTTTTAACTGTATTATATATTGGTTGACGGGGGGTGGGGGTGTATGTATGTGCACATGCCCAAGCATGTGTGATAAGCTCAGAGGACAACTGGCAGAGCCAGCTCATTCCCTCTACCTTGTGGGTCCCAAGGAACGAACTCCTGTTATCAGGCTTAGTGGAAGTACCCACTGAGCCATCTCACTGAGCTTGTGGTTAAAATAGGATGCGGGACAGGAGACCTAGATGAGAAACAGTCCCCTGGAGATGTGCAGTAGTGTGGGTGTGAATGTTGTCAGTGGAGAGGTTCCTCCCTTCACACAGGTGAGGAAATTCCCTGGGGCCGAGGCCCACTTACAACAAATCCAAGAGGATGCAGGCCTGGTTCCTCTGCCCTCCTGTCTCCTTTCATGGTCTCCTGCTTATCTTCTGCGATTAGAAGGGTAGGGCAAGCAGAAACACCTATAGGCAGTCTGCTGGTCGGCCATACTCCTTAGGAAATGAAAGTCTGGGCTGGGCCTCACCAATACCTTCAGTCCTTGGCATGTGGCAAATACTGAACAGAACCCGGGCTCCCCAAACCGCTGTCAGGTACGAGAGCCACATTCAGGGCAACAGACTCTGGGAGATCTAACCTGGAGGATCCTCCAAACCAAACACTGACAGAGGCCGGATGACTGTGATTCCTGGGGAGTCCGTGGGAACCAAGAGCATAGATTGTTGCTGGAGTCTTGGGGCCTGTGGGTCTGTCTTTCCCAAAAACACACAGAGTTTGCAGTTTGGATGCAGGATGCCTGCCAGGAAGAAGAGGGACAGAGCCTATCAGTGGATTCCAGGACGATGGAGCCTACCACATGGAGTCCTGGCCTGTGAAAAGCAGACCTATAACCCTGATAGATCTACAGGATCATAGAGTCAAGTACAGAGCCACAGGCCCAGAGATACACATGCAGCCTTCCAGCCAGACAAAACTTATCACAAGGAGATGGGAACCTACCACAGTCACTGTAATAGTTTTAACTTTCCTGTGTGTTTGTCTGTATATGTGTGTAATGCTCACAGAGGCCACTGGAACTAGAGTCATAGATAGTGGTGAGCTGCACTGTGGGTAAGTGCTGGTCTTCAGCCAAAGCACCCAGTGGCTGTAACTGGGGAGACCTCTGTCCATCTCCCTGGGAAACAAAGTTTTAAAAGCATCATGTTAGACTTAATTTACAGAAACAAGCTATCAAAGCGGGTGCTCACAGTGCCTCTAGAATGCTGAGCTCCAAGTGAGCCATATGGAGGATGTCTACCATGGATGGTACAAAACAACTCACAGCCTGGTGGTGGTGGCCCACGCCTTTAACCCAGAACTCGGGAGGCAGAGGCAGGCAGATTTCTGAGTTCGAGGCCAGCCTGGTCTACAAAGTGAGTTCCAGGACAGCCAGGGCTATACAGAGAAACCCTGTCTCGAGAAAAAAAAAAAAAAAAAAAAAAAAAAAAAAAAAAAAAAAAAAAAACAACTCACAAATCCATCCGCAGGAGAGCAACCAAGATAGAACTGGCTACAAAAGCCTTAGATGAGAATGTGCCCTCCTGTGGACACTGATGGTTGTAGACCAAGGACAGAGGCCCTCCTGGAAATACCACAGACCTCTCAGGCTTCCCTTCTGGTGTGCACTTCAGAAAAATGCTTCAGACTCCAAGAAAGCTCTATGCTTCCAGCAGGCCATTGTTGTGTTTTCTGGGAGGCCTGGAAGCCTCTCTGGCTGGCCTCTGAGAGAATACCAGCTGTGTTCTCTCCATGTCAGAAGTGTAACTCATATGCCAAAGACAGCCAACGGGCGCACTGATTAAATGGAGCAAGTGGGTCAGAATCCACCATGATGGAGAGAGAGACTGGGGATACAGATTGAGATGGAACACGGGCCAAAGCACAAGGCACTCTTCTCTCTCTCTCTCTCTCTCTCTCTCTCTCTCTCTCTCTCTCTCNGGCTCTGAATCTTACCTTTTAAAAGTGTATATAGATAGATAGATAAATAGAACAACGGACAGACAGACCGCCAGACAGACAGATATATACACACATATATTTATATATACATATACATATATATTATATCTATAATGATATATAGATATACATGTAATAAAACATTGGCCATAATTGGTATTATCCATCTTTTTTTTTTTTTTTTTTTTTTTGGTTTTTCAAGAAAGGGTTTCTCTGTATAGCCTTGGCTGTCCTGGAACTCACTTTGTAGACCAGGCCGGCCTCGAACTCAGAAATCCGCCTGCCTCTGCCTCCTGAGTGCTGGGATTAAAGGCATGCGCCACCACGCCCGGCAGTATTATCCATCTTTATCCCCAGCACTTGGGAGGCAGAAGCATGTGGATCTCTGAATTTGAGGCCAGCCTTGTCTATATGTTGAATTTCAGGCCAGCTAGGGCTGCACAGAGAGATGCTGTCTCAAAAACCAAAAACGAAACGAAACCAAAAAACAAAATCTGGGTTGTGGTGGTGCATACCAGGCACACAGAGGCAGGAGGCTCTCTGTGATTTCAAGGCTAACTTGGTCTACAAAGAAGATTCCAGGACAGCCAGGACTACACAGAAAATCCATGTCTCAAAAAAAGGGGGGGGGGGAACTGGTGAGATGGCTCAGATGTTAAGAGTGCCTACTGCCCTTCCCAAGGTCCAGAGTTCAAATCCCAGCAACCACATGGTGGCTCACAACCATCCAAAACAAAATCTGATGCCCTCCTCTTCTGGAGTGTCTGAAGACAGCTACAGTGCACTTACATATAATAAATAAATAAATCTTAAAAAAAAAAAAAGAAAAGAAACAAACAAGGAAAAAAACATATGTGTATGAATGTGAATGAATGGAGGTGAGAGGTCTGGTATTGGAATGTCTGGACCTAGAGTTAAAGGCAGTTGTACATCTCCTGATATGGGTTCTGGGAACTGAACTTGCATCCTCTACAACAGCAGAATGTTCTCTTATCCTTGAGTCATCTATCCTGCTGAGATCAAATCTTATCCTGAGCAATAGCGCACAAAGGGGAGCAGAAGGTACAGTCAGAGATGAAGCATTTACCCAGAGCAGTGCCATCCGTCTGGGTGACCGACCTGTGTTTGGACGTCCGCACCCACCGTATTTCTCTCTCTTGATCGTTCCGAGTACACTCAAGTAAGGTGCAGAGATATAGGTTCCGGGGTACGGAGTAGTCCTAATTGTGATTAAGACACTGTCAGTCTTTAGGATAACCTTGTGTCGACGACTCCCCCCGAAGACTCTGGAGACTCTCGGATCTCACCTGACCAAGCCTCCTTTCCAGAGGCAAGTAACTAAATCGAACCTTCTTCCTATGGATGTGGGCGGCACCATCCCCTAGGCTAAAGGTCCATACGGAATAAACAGTAGAGAAAGGAAGGCCTCTGGTATAGGTTTACATGTCCCCTTCTGACTCTGATTGTCACCCTGAGGTGAGCTGCTTTCCACAGGCGCTCTGATTGTGTTGTCCTGACTGACGATAGGCACCACAGACTGGAGGTGTGTGTCAGAATAGTGAGAGAATGCTGGGCATGGTGACACATGTCTTTAATCCCAGCACTCCGGAGGCAGAGACAGGTGGATTTCTGAGTTCGAGGCCAGCCTGGTCTACAAAGTGAGCTCCAGGACAGCCAGGACTATACAGAGAAACCCTGTCTCGAAAAACCAAATAAATAAATAAATAAATAAATATTCAGCTCTCTGCTTCTGATACCATCTCTAAAGAGAATTTGGCTACAGAATTCCCCTAATGTGGCTTGTTTCTGAAATCTTATGACAGATGCCTATCTGACCCGACGAGTCTCTCCAAGCCACAGGTCATATTACAGGGTCTCAAGTAGCTGAGGTTGGTGTGAACTTTTTACCCTCCCACCTGCCTCTACCTCTCAGGTATGGGGATCACAGAAGAACTTCGCCCAGCTTATCACTCATTACTTTCTCATCGCAGCCACAAATCCCCCGCCCCCACCCCGCCCGGGACAGGATGAAACCTGTCTAACCAGCAGCTGCCTCTCCCTAGTGATGGGGCACCAAGAAGATTCCTGTAAGCCTCATGCCTCTGCCCTCAGTGGCAAGGGTCAGTCACACTGAAAGGCTGGCTTACCTTGAGGTCTTCTATCAGAGGGGAAGGGCTCCACCTATCGGCTGAGGCCTGGTGTCTCTGCAGCTCTGGCTCCAGGGGGTACACCTTCTGTTCTATAAACTGCTTCAGCTGCTCATACAGCTTTCTGACTGGAGGAGACAGGCCCTCTGGAGAGATGATCAGGCCTCCCTTTGCCTCGTGAGAAGGGGAAGCAGCTGCTACAGTGCTGTGACCTCTCACACCTGTGGGAGTCCTCAGGGACCTCTGCCTGGCCCAGGCATGGTAGGATCTCTTCAGTGTTTTGGTGGCTGGCATCTCTTTGAAAACAGCCTTGGGAAGAACCCACCGTTTTAGGGTCCGGTCGAGTCGGTACCTGAGTCACTCGAAAGGTGAGACAACCCGACAACGCCTCGAACGGACCGGATACCTCTTACCTCCCTCTTGACTAATGGGTATTGGTGGGACCACTACACACTCAGTCACTCACTGTACCGGGTATGAGACTCCCGTCTGTGACAGTGATCGAGAACACCGGCCCCTCCAGGGCCCTGGACTTCCAGGCAGCACTACGGTCTGAATCTGAACTTGGTGAATGGAGAAATTGAGTCTGGAGAGGGTGGTCAGTCTCTAAGCCTGGGAACCAGAAATTGGAGGTTGGATGTCCCCTGCTGCTTGGCTTTTCTTTTCCTAAAGAAACTAATTTAAGCTGTGGTGGCACACTCCTTTAATCCTAGCTTTTAGGAGGCAGTGGGCAGGCTGGGACAGAGCAATTCTAGGACAGCCAGAACTACACAGTGAAACCCTGGCTCAAAACAAAAACAAAAACAAATAAAACCAAACAGAACAAGAGGAAGCTGGTTTAATTAGCAACACCCCAAATCACTTCTGCAGCACCAGGAAGCAGTAAGAGATAATACTTGATCCTAGATCAGCCCTGTGGAGAAAACGACAGGGCCAGTTTCTAGCATCATTTTCTCTGGATAATAATGCAATGGCATGGAGCATGCTGGTATTATCCTATCTGACTTGTTGTTGTTTGTTTGTGTTTTGTTTTCCCTGACAGGGCTTCCTGGAGATTCCCAGATACAGAAGAGGATGTTCTTGAACTCTCCATCCTTGAAACCCCTTGATAGAAAAACCAACATTTCTCCAGTGCAGATGGCTCCTGCCCTTGAAGGGAACAAGGACCAAACATCCTTAAAATGATAAGAGGCCCACTCTTGGACCATGAGAAAAGGACAATTAGGTGTTCCCAGACAGCTGTGAGAGGTTTGTAAAAATACATTAGCTCCTGATAGCACCATAAAGTTAATTCCCAGGTCAGTTAGCTCCCCTCCTGGCTCCATGGTTCCACCCCACTGTCTGAGCAAATGTTATCAGGTTTGAAGGATGGCTTTCCATGTCACAGCCCAGTCACAGCCCAGTCAAGTAACCTTAAAGTTTGAGGATCCCAGCTTATGCATATATGTATGTATATATGTATGTGTATGTGTGTGAATATATTATATGCATATATTATGTTGTATTATATTATGTGTTATATATATATATATATATATATATATATATATATATATATAATATTATATTCTGAGCCCATGGATGCAGACAGCACATCCCTAACCTGCACAGTGGGAAAGGCTTGCAATCTAGGTCTGACTCGTGAAATAAAGGCTCTCTTTGATTTTATATCAGACTTGCAATTCCTGACATTCTTCTGGGGTTCCTGAGAACTGGGCAGAACAAGAGCAAGCTAACAAGCAACAGACCTCCATGGCCGCTGCTTCTGTTCCTGCCCCCAGGTTCCCACCTGGAATCCGTGCCCTGACTTCCCACCATGACAGACTCTGGTTAGGGTGTGGAACTCAAGTAAAGATGACTCTTTCCTCCCATGCTGCCCTTGCTCATGGAGTTTATCATGGATGGCAATGGGAAGGGCCAAGGACGGGACAGTAA
>LR749495.1:470903-510675 GCA_902729485.2 Mus minutoides
CAAGCAACAGACCTCCATGGCCGCTGCTTCTGTTCCTGCCCCCAGGTTCCCACCTGGAATCCGTGCCCTGACTTCCCACCATGACAGACTCTGGTTAGGGTGTGGAACTCAAGTAAAGATGACTCTTTCCTCCCATGCTGCCCTTGCTCATGGAGTTTATCATGGATGGCAATGGGAAGGGCCAAGGACGGGACAGTAACAAAGCAGCTTCTGTCCTGGCCCTCAGACCCAGGTCTGTGGTAAACAGCTGGCTGGCACTCAGACCCAGGTCTGTGGTAAACAGCTGGCTGGCACTCAGACCCAGGTCTGTGGTCCACAGCTGGCTGGCACTCAGACCCAGGTCTGTGGTCCACAGCTGGCTGGCACTCAGACCCAGGTCTGTGGTCCACAGCTGGCTGGCACTCAGACCCAGGTCTGTGGTCCACAGCTGGCTGGCACTCAGACCCAGGTCTGTGGTCCACAGCTGGCTGGCACTCAGACCCAGGTCTGTGGTACACAGCTGGGAAGAGACTATGTCACCTTCTGCTCCTCCCAGTCTCCTACCCTCTTCCCCACTGTCTTCTTGCAGTGCTGAGAATGGACCCAGGGCCTGGTGGATAGTAGGCAAGCCCTCTCTCTACCACTGAGCTACATCTCAGCCCAAGAACTGTATTCCCAGGGTCCAGTCAGACAGCTTGTGCCACAGGTAGCCACTGTCACATTTATTTATTTATTTATTTATTTATTATTTATTTATTTATTTATTTAGAGTAAGTACACTGTAGCTGTCTTCAGACACACCAGAAGAGGGCATCAGATCCCATTCCAGATGGTTGTGAGCCACCTGAGACTTGAACTCAGGACCTCTGGAAGAGCAGTCAGTGCCATCTTAACCATTGAGCCATCTCTCTAGTCCATTGTTTAGTTGGGTTTTTTTGTTTGTTTGTTGGTTGGTTGGTTTTTGGTTTTGGTTTTTCAAGACAGGGTTTCCCTGTATAGCCCTGGCTGTCCTGGAGCTCACTTTGTAGACTAGGCTGGCCTCGAACTCAGAAATCCGCCTGCCTCTGCCTCCCGAGTGCTGGGATTAAAGGTGTGCGCCACCACGCCTGACCAAAAGACACTTTTTAATCCTCTTCCCAGCTACAGTTCGATCCCACCAGATGGTATCTGGTTTGACTTACAACCTACCTGACCCCCTCACCACTCCCCTTCACCCTAAGCATTCAAAGAATTCCTAAATGCACTGTGTATAAACTCAATGCTTTCTGGACTCATGGTTGCATGCCAGCACCTACATCGAGGTGGGGGTGCTGGCAATCTGAGTTAAGACTTGATATAATAAAAAGATTCTTTTGCAAGTTGCAGCAGACTTTGAAATTCTGGGGCACCTCTAGGTTTCCGACGGACTCAGGACATAACGGTTTCATCTAGCTCAGGCTATCCCTGTGCTGTTTAGCTGAGGATGACCCTGAACACCTGATCCTCCTGCTTCAAGCTACCAAATGCCACACCTGGATTATGAGGTGCTAAGGACTGAACCCAGGGCTTCACGAATGCTACCAATTGATCTACCTTATTTTCCATAGATCATTAAGAAAACATGACTCGCCGGGCAGTGGTGGCTCATGCCTTTAATCCCAGCACTTGGGAGGCAAAGGCAGGCGGATTTTTGAGTTGGAGGCCAGCCTGGTCTACAAAGTGATTTCCAGGACAGCCAGGGCTATACAGAGAAACCCTATCTCAAAAAACAAAAACAAACAAACAAAAAAATGACTCAGAGCAGATGAATAATTTGCCTCAAACACTACACTTAAGTGGGGCTTAGAATTTGGCCCTCGGGCCTATCTGTCTCTATTTTCCACTCCCATTAAGCCCCTAAGAGTTAAAAAAAAGTAAGGAGCTTACCCTCAGCCACTGTCCCTGGAGAAGGCAGGAGAACTCCGCCCATGTCAAAAATGACTGCTTTGTAGCTTCGGTCTCCAGAATGGGTCCAGAGGAGGCCTCCCTGATGCCTGCCCAGGGGATGGTTCAGGGCTGTGGTCCTCCATGCCCAGTGCAGAGAGGAAGGCTGGAAAAGTCTTCTTACCCACATGGTGAGACAGAGGCTGTGTGGGAAGAAGGTTCAGGGCAGCCTGAGCCACAGCTTCTGTCCAGGGTTAGGGTTAACTTAGGTTAGGGTATCCCTGAGCTGGGTGCCACCCACAGCTCCCAGCTGATGCCCAGCCAACATTCAAGCCCCACCCACAGCTGGCTTCAATGACTGTTCACAAGGGGCCTTCACCCTCAACTGCTATAACCACAGAAAAGGGGTTTTGAGCCCTGACTTTCCTCAGTCCCAACTCACCTGCCTCAGCCCTGTCTGTGCTTCTTCATGAGACCCCAATCTCCTGCCTTCTTCTCTCACTGCAGATGTCTTTCTATTCAGGGACCCTGGTGGTTCCCTGCTCTTTCCACCTTCCTCCCTCAACAGCCAGAGGAATCCTTCAAAGCCCCAGATGTGACCACATCTTAAACCCATTTTGTTTTTATGGTTAGTTTTCGGTTTTGTATTGTTTTGTTTTGGACACAGTGTTTATTCACATAGCCTTGGCTGTCTTGGAACTCACTCTGTAGACCAGGCTGACTTCAAACAGAGACCAGCCTGCCTCTGCCTCCCAAGTGGATCCTAATTTCAGGACATGGTGGTCGGACAGAATTGGGGTAAATTTTGGAAGTGACCTTTGTCACACACTATCAGGTTGACGTCCTCTATGACTCCGTCCTAAAGATTGAAGGTCCGACCGGACCCGTTGCATTTCTTGGACACACAATCATTGAAAAAAGTGACGACACTGGGTGAGGGACTGTCTCGTCGTGTTCCAAAGGATTTGTTCTGGAGCACAGTTTCAGAGAGCTTATTTCGTGGCTGTGCACGCAGCTCTATTCACTTGGCCAGAGCATCATGACAGAAAAGAGGTTTGTACTTCATGGCCAAGCAGGAAGCAGGGGGAGGGAACACAGGAAATGGCCAGGGCAGGACACCATTACACACACCAGTGACTTGCTTCCTCTGGCTGGACCACACCTCCCAACTAAGGATGCAACAGCTCCCAACAAAGGTACCTTATTACCCATCGGTCATGAGATCGATCCACTGACTGGGTCCAGAGCCCTCAGAGGTAAACTGTCTCTGGACCCCGTCAAGAGCCTGGATTCCTAACTTTGGAGGCCCTATTAATCAACTATGAGAAAGGGGCTTGCAGGGCCACACCTATAATCTCAGCACCAGGGAGAGAGAGGCAGGGGATCTCAGTGTCTGCAGGCCAGCCTGGGCTACATGAGACCCTATCTCAGACACACAAATGAACTCCAAATAGACACAGAAACTGAGTAGCAAACAAAACCAAGACCTGAAAAAGGAACCTTTCTTCTTTTTCCTCTTTTATTTTTGAGGTGGGTCTTGCTCTGCTGCCCAAGCTGTCTCAGGTGCTTGGGTCCAGGCAATCTTCCTGCCTTAGTCTCTTTACATAGCTGGTATGACAGGCACATATGCACTGCTGTACCCAGCTAACAAAACTGATGTGGAGGCAGAGGTTACAGGCTTACGCTGCTACTTCTGTGTTGTGTATCCCTGGGGAAACGGACTCTGCCCTTTGTGCACACTAGGCAAGCACTCTGTCCCCCTTCTCTCCAGGCCTTGGCACCTGCTGTGCCACCAGACCAGAGCCTGTTCCCCTGCCTCATCTGGCTGCTGAATTTCTACTCACTGTTACACCCCAGCCTTGCTTTCTTCTATGTAGATTTTCTTTCTTTCTTTCTTTCTTTCTTTCTTTCTTTCTTTCTTTCTTTCTTTCTTTCTTTGTTGTTTTTTTTTTTCCCCGAGGCAGGGTTTCTCTGTGTAGCCTTGGCTGTCCTGGAACTCACTCTGTAGACCAGGCTGGCCTCGAACTCAGAAATCCGCCTGCCTCTGCCTCCCAAGTGCTGGGATTAAAGGCATGCACCAAGCCCCACAAGGCAAGGACTTAGTTGTCTTTTAGACAGCCATTCACTGGAGTCAGAGCAGCTCCTCAGGCTCCTCAGAGCTTTCTCATCCTTCTGACCTGAAGGATGAGAAACTGGATAGATCAGAAAATAGCATGGAGTTGTGAGGATGCATGGCTGTATCCCTAACACAATAGAGGCACAGATGGGTCAGCCTTAAATGCCCAGGCTAACACAGGGTAGCCCAGGCTAGTCAGCAAGAGAAGGGAAAGAGGGATGCAGGGAGGGATGAGCTGGGGACACACTTGAGTGGCTGACATCCAGGATGACAGCTTGTCCATTCCTGGTTAGCAATGCTAGTTTCCTGGAACTGGCATCTTCTATAGCACAGAGCATCTTTGTTTTCTCCTTGTCAATCAGAATGAGGTTAGACTAATGTATGCTTCCTGCCTCGATCATATTTCATAAACAACCACATGGTGTATAGTTTTATATTACAGACATGGTGTAGTAAAGAAATAAGGGATCTGGATTGACTGCTTTCCAAATCTCACTCTGCTATCCATTGACAGTGAGGTCCTACATGTTACCCTCTCTGAGCCTCAGCTTCCTCCTCTGTAAAATGGGGACAATTATAGTACCTATTGCAAAGGTGGGGGGCAGGTAACCATTGCCTAAGGTAAGGAGTGTAGAGCTGTTAAGTTAGTGTGTGTCACACTATTTAGGGTTATCTAACACTTGACTTGGGGGTGTGCCTCAGCAGAATGGCTTGTGCTTAGCATGTTGAAGGCCCTAGGTCAACCTCAGCACCATAAACTAATGTCTGACACACAGTCAGATGATCTACACTGTGTGGATGGCTTGTGCGCCTTCATATATGCCTGTTATTCTCCATAAGGGGGGTATGATTTGGCGATTTCTATGCTTTTTTTTTGGTGGTGATCACCAGGTGACAGTACTACTGAGGTCTATGATTCACGGGACACACATACATGCACCCTAAAAGGGTATCAGGACGTGAAATTTGAGCAGAAGTTGGAAAACCTTGGCATTAAAAGGGTATAAGACATATTACATAGGAAATATTATAAATACCTATATATTGTATGTTCCTGTTACAGGTACCATTTGTATACATGGCCTCTTCCGCACCTCTTACACTATAGCATGTACACAATATTGTCTGTTATGATATGTCAGATTTTTCTCCATATATGCACTAATCTTACCTGGTCTTTCTTTCTTTCTTCCTTTCTTTTCTCCTTCCTTTCTTTCCCTCGTTCTTTCTTTCTCTTATGTGTGTGTGTCCTCAACATTGTGTTGATTATATCGTGTGTATGTGTATGTGTGTGTGTACTCTAGACACAGAACCCAGAGCCTATACCCAAGTATTCTATCATTGAAGTGCATTCCTCAGTGTGTGTGTGCTCACTATAGTACCCGCAGAGAGGACAATTCTTGAGTTAGTTTTGTCCTGCCATCCTGTGAAGCACAAAGCCTTCAGCAGAAGCCTGTAACCCTGGCACTGATGAGGTAGAAAACGCAGGAGGGTCAGAAGTTCAAGGACATCTGATTCCAATATATAGAGAACACANATCATTGAAGTGCATTCCTCAGTGTGTGTGTGCTCACTATAGTACCCGCAGAGAGGACAATTCTTGAGTTAGTTTTGTCCTGCCATCCTGTGAAGCACAAAGCCTTCAGCAGAAGCCTGTAACCCTGGCACTGATGAGGTAGAAAACGCAGGAGGGTCAGAAGTTCAAGGACATCTGATTCCAATATATAGAGAACACATCTAATCTTTTCTCCAATATATAGGGTTCTTAGTATCTTGGGCTACTACAGACCTTGTCTCAGAACAACTCAAAACCTTAAAACAACTAAACAATGGCCAGACAGTGGTGGGGCAGGACTGTATCCCACAACTCCGGAGGCTGAGGCAGGCAGATCTCTGAGTTCGAGAACAGTCTGGTCTACAGAGTGAGTTCCAGGACAGTTAGGTGTACTTGGAGAAACTCTGACTGGGAGAAGAAAACAACAAAAACAAAAAATAAAACCAAACAGAATCAACAACAGAACCAAATTTAACCATGACCTATAGGCTTTCCAGCGTATCCGTGTCTCTTACAAAGCGTTTTGTTTCACACAACCCTGCGGTTATGCATTAACTAGCTCAGGATCGCACGAGTGCCGTAGCTTGTCCTGTCTGGGGCTGTTTTCTGTGTCCGCAAAAATCATCATCCCACGCAGCCCCGCAGTGCTCGGCTCTCAGTGGATTATCTGTGAAGCCACTGTGCTCCTAACCAGCCCCTTGCCATACCTGCAGAAAGTTACAACCCTGAGGTCGAAGACCCAGGAACCCTCAGAATCTCTGCGGACCCATAGAGTCTCGGTGAACCCTGCGGGATACCTAAGGAGGACAAACGGAGAGAGGGTCAAACGCAAAACAGAAGCCAGAAGTCTCTGCGCGAACTGCGCACGCTCCTCGAACACTGTCAGACCGTCAGCCACGGTGCAGAAGGGCTGCGGAAAGCGCCTGCGCGCCTTGCGCCACGCCCCTTCTCGCCGGCGCGTGCGCGTGTGCGACCCCCCCCCCCCTNGTGTCAGAAACGGCTGCCGAGAGGCGGAAGCGGAGGTTGTTGTGGCTGGGCCGGCTGCGCGCGAAGGAGGCTGCCGCTGCTGAGGCGGCGACCGCGTCTTCTGAGGCGGTGGCGGCGCTGCCGACCGCGGGCCGCTCGGCCTCTGGGCTCGGTCAGCAGCCTTCCGTCAGCCCATCGGGCCCACACGCCGAGCAAGTGAGTGGCCACAGCTATCACTCGAGAGGTTGAGCTGGAGATTGGAAGGTTAAAGGGTTTAAACACAGCCTGGGCTACAGAGTGATCCCACGGCAGAAAAGACCGGAGGTCAGGGCCAAGAGTGGTGGCTGTCCAAGCCTTTAATCCCAACTGCATATTGGAAGGAGCTTCAGCCATTCGGTGCACTTGAGATCTTCATGGATGGTTTGCAGTGTCACACAAGAGTGTGGTTTTGAATATTTTTTTCTACACTCTGGTACATGTCCAGTGTCTGCCACAGCTACCGCACAGGCAGACGGTGCCCGGAAGCCGCTGTCTACCTGGGCAGCTGATCTGCCTACGACAGCAGCCATTTCTAGCTCTACTTCCCAGTCTTTCTGTATCCGCCTCTCCTCTTCCCTCTCCTTTCCTCTCTTCCTCCCTTTCTCCCCGTCCTCCCCCCTGTCTTCGTTCCTCTGTCTCTTTCTCCCTCTCCCTCTCTCCTTGCTAAGTACAGTTCTACTTCTAAACTCTCAGTCCCTGTCTGTCTGTTGTTTTAACTGAAACAAGGTCTCAGAGATGTAGTTCTGTTGGTAAATTCTTGCCTAGCATAAAAGTGAGGTTAGCCCCTAACAGGACACCCTGGGTGGAATTCTTAGCACTGCCTAAACCAGACATGGTACATCCTAGTTTTAGAAAATTGAGGGCTGGAGGACCCGAAATTGAAGGTCGTCCTTGGCTACATAGAAAGCTTGAGGCTAGTTTAGTCTTCATAAGTCCAGTATCAAAAGCAAACCAGGGAACTAGGGAGGTGCTCTGCAGTTAGAACATTTCCTGCTCTTGCAAAGTCACAGGTTTGGTTCCCAGCACCCAGGTTGAACAGCTCACAGCTGGTTGTTACTTCACAACCAGGAATCTAATGATCTCTTCTGGCTTCTACATGTACTGCTTCACAGGTTGTATAGAATATACTCAAGCACACACATGGGGACAGATATTATAAATCACATCTCTGAAATCGAAAGCAAGCCCTCACCACCTAAGCGCAGCTGATCTGGCACTCATGCAAGCAAAGCTAGCCTTGAGCTTCTGGTGTCCTTCACGTCTCCCCTGAGTGCCCCCTACACACATGCCCCTCAGCTCCTGCCATCATCTTCGGGACTAAGGAGAGGTAGGTAAGTGGATTGGAGCGTCCTTCTTGCCTCTGCCTGCTCCTGCCTTCTCCTAGCTCTTTATGACTGAGCAAAGATTGAATGGGTGCTCGCTACACCTTGAACTTGCTTATTTGGTGGCACTTCGGTCACTTACTACTGTATCCTACTTTCTGACACGTTGACCCATCCAACATAATATGTTAATGACCACTGATTAATTAACGACCGTCTTGATTGTTGTAGGTTACCCCATTTGGGCATGCTGTCACACCTGTAATGCTAACACTTGGGAGGTGGAGGCAGGAAGATAAAGAGATGAAGGTCATCTGCTCTGAGGGGGCAGCGTGTCATGTGTTTATCTGGAGAGCAGCTCAGCTGTTAAGTGCACTGGCTGCTTTTGCAGAAGACCCAGGGTAGGTTCCTAGGACCCACAGTGGGCTGTTCACAGGCACTTGGAACCCCAGCTCCAGGGGATCTAACACCTTCTTGCCTTGGTAGGCACACACATACAAATGACAATAAGCCTGTTTAGAAAACCTGGTTCAGAACAGGGTATAGTTGCAAATGCATTTAATTCCAGCAGAAGGGAAGCAGAAGCAGGCAGGTCTCTTGAAGAGACCCCAGAGAATATCTTCATGAAGAGACCCCAGAAGGCTCAGGTCACAGTAAGTGTCACAGACTGAGTTTCTGGATAGGATGTAAGAACCACACATAGCAGGCCATTCCAAACTCAGCATCTACACTCTGGGCACTGCTGGCTCCTGTAGCCTGGACTGATTCTTCAGTTCCATCTTAGCCACTGTCAGCTGGTGTACTTCATCAGGGCCATCAGCGAAGCGCAGGGCTCGGGCCCAGCCAAAGAACTGAGCCAGGGGGTAGTCACTGCTGAGGCCCGCTGCTCCAAAGGCCTGGAAGACACGGAGTGGAAAACAGAAGAGAGCCTGAGTTCTAAAAGTGATAGGCTGCTCAAAACAGCTGATGACTGCTGTCTCACCAGAGGACCTCTGTGTCACTGTGTGTCTCAGACTTCACATAGGGCCATATTGTCATCCTTTGGATGCCCTGCTCACCAAGGCCATTCTCCATGGTTTGCTTCTGCTACTGAGAAAGTTCTTTGTGGGACCAGGTGTCAGAATATGCACTCCACAGAGTCAGGACACTGGGTCTGAGCAGGAACAGGGCTCCCTTAGCCCTGATGCCCGCTACTTGCAAGCAGAATGCACTGAGCAAGAAACATACTGTCCTGGGAGGGCGGGGGTGGGGTGGGGGACCAAGATCAGTTTGGAGAGCCAGGCAGTGGTGACGCACGGGATGCAGAGGCAGGTGTATTTCTGAGTTTGAGGCCAGCCTGATCTACAGAGTGAGTTCTAGGACAGCCATGGCTACACAGAGAATCCCTGTCTCAAAAAAACAAAACAAAACACCCAAAAACAAACAAAAAATAGTTTGGAAAGGAAGGTAGCATGCACAGCAGGAGGCCAGTCCAGGGCTGCTCACCTGAATAGCTCTGTCAATTACTTGATAGGCCATGGAAGGGGCTACCATTTTAATCATTGCAATGTCTAAAGCTGCAGCCTGCAGGAGAAGAAAGAGTAAAACAAAACAAAACAAAAACAAAAACAGGATGAGGAGCTAGGAGGACAATAGAAAGCCAAACTGACTGTCATGGTGGATGCTGGATACAGTGCTGTGGGCAACAGTGGACCAAAGCTAATCCTCAGGCTGCCAGCAACAAGGACATCAAAGAACCAGGGACAGAATACCTGGCTCCACTACCTGGGAGGGCAGGCAGATCTTGCCTAGGTCTAGGGCCCCTGCATTGGAGGCCAGATAGCACAGCAGTCCACATGCATCATGGCCATCCACCATAGGAAATGGGTAATGTTGCTGTGGCTCCTCTGTAGGCTAATGCTGTATTTGGACCAGGTCTGTGGGGTCCTTTGTCCCAGATTAACTCCTTCATCTACCTCCATGCACCGGCATGGTCCAGGGCTGACCATTTGGTGGAAGTTCACCTCTCTCCCCACACCTTCTAGTTTGCAATAGATGACCCTCTAGAGTTCAAGCAGAACAGTAGCAGTCATTATTATCCAAGAGCTGAGCCTTCCCAAGTTTTGCCAAACAACAAGAGACATGTAGATTTCTATGTCACCTTTGGGTGACCCCTGTCATCTCTGAATCCTCCCACCTTATTTCCAGCCACATCCATGAGGTGGGCAGCTTTCAGCACCAGCAGCCGGGCCTGCTCAATGTCCACACGTGACCGGGCAATGTCTGCCAGGATGGTGCCATGTTCCACAAGGGGCTTCCCAAAGGCCGTGCGGGACATCACCTATAGATACCAGAGGGACAAGGCTGAGAAGCTGGGCCTAGAGAGGCCCTGGCAGGCTCAGAGTGGATGACTGCAGAGGAGCCAGGCACTCAGGACAAGAGAGAGCAGATGTGGGAACTGCCTGCCTGATAGCTAATTGGGGGCAAGAGCCTGAGGTAGGCAATGCAGTGCTCACTACAGATGACACACCCATAGAGAACATCCTGCAGAGGCTGATCCTGGAGAGCTGGGAATGGTACAGGTCCAGAGTCAGGAATCTTGGACTATCACTCACAGGGCCTCAATAGCCATTTATTGCCCACTGCTGTCATGACAACAAACCTTGTGGCTGAGGGAAATCCTTCTGGAATGTGAAGATCGCTACCTTCCACCAACCCAAGAGCTAAGAAGGTTATCAGACAGTGCCAGAGACACACAGCAGAGATGTATGTGCCTCACCTGCCTGAAGCACCATTAATGCAACTGAAAGTGTTTTATGACTTTCTCCTTTGTTACTATACAAGCTGCATGAAGGTGGGCATGGTAGCACAGATGCTTAATTACCAAGGCAGAGGCAGGTGGATCTCTATGAGGTCCATGCTGTGTGTGTGTGTGTGTGTGTGTGTGATTCATATTTAGATCATGTCTTCCAATAAAACAGAGCCAGGCAGTTTTGGCACATGCCTTTAATCCTCGCACTTGAGAGGCAGAGACAGAGGCGGGGGACGGGGAGGGGGGGTTGGAATCCCCGTGAGTTCAAGACCAGGCTGGTTTATAAAGCAAGTTAGTTCCAGGACAACCAGGAAAAACATGAGAAAAACAATGTGTCAAAAAAAAAAAAAAAAAAAAAAACAGGATGTGGTGGCGCACGCCTTTAATCCCAGGACTCGAGAGGCAGAGGCAGGCGAATTTCTTAGTTCGAGGCCAGCCTGACCTACAGAGTGAGTTCCAGGACATCCAGGGCTACACAGAAAAACCCTGTCTCGAAAAACCAAAAAAAAAAAAAAAAAAAAGTCTCCATGGAGTCACTTCTGATCTATATTTAGTTTTAGTTTACTTTGTTCCTCGAAGAGATTCCTGTGTTCTTTGATGTGCACACAGGGTTTACTCAGCACCAGAATAAGTTTTCACCAAATTTTGTGCTGCTTATAGATACCTAAGACAAACTGTGAGGTCAGATGCCTGAAGTTGGAACCAGCACCAGCTTGGTCACACCTAACTGAACTGCCTTCTTAACCACCTGCAGGTTCTCACTCTGCTGCCATGGTAGTCGCAGCGTCCCCAGCCTTCAAGGGGCCCATGGCAAATGACTTTTGTTTGAGACAGTGTCATACAATGGACACTGTCTATTGGCTAGTCTGAAAGTTTCAGCAATCCTCCTGCCTCAGCTCCAGAGTGCTAGAATTAAAGGCATAAGACACCTTGCTTGGATGTACTGACCAAGGGAAGCTGTTATGCACAGGGCCAGGTGCTGTGACCCCAGGGCACAAACAGGCCATGCAGGATGTGCTGGGAACACAAATGATTCCTGGCTACCCACAATCCTCTGGGGTTGAGAACCTTGCTCTCAGCCACCATTAAGCCTGTCCTTGGCTTCTGGCCACCTGGACAGAAAAGTGCCCATCCCACTCTGGAAGCAAGCTGTAGCCATGTAAAGTACATGCAAAGTAGAGATGCAGATTCCAGGCATGAACACCGCCCTGTGAGCTCTGTTCTCAGGAGACCAGTGCTTGGAATTCCCCAGCCAGCAACAGTGGCTTTGAGTCAATGTGGGTAGAAGGGGGCTTACCCGTGTCTTCATGAGTGCCAGGGCCCTCTCTGAATATCCGATCAACCTCATGCAGTGGTGAATCCGGCCAGGCCCTAGTCTGCCCTGAGCGATCTCAAAGCCTCTTCCAGGGCCCAGAAGTATGTTTTCCTTGGGCACACGCACATCCTTGAACCGTACTTCACCATGGCCACCTGGAAGACCAAAATGCAGTTTCTTTGGATGTCTGCATACCTTGCTTTGGCTAGGGCTACCCTCTGGCACTGTTCCCAGGCCTTGGGCTTCTAACTGGATCACATCTAAAGAGAGGACAGTGAACCCAGAAATACAAAAAGGGAAGTTATTCTATTTGTTTCTTTTCTTTTTTTTTTGAGACAGGGTTTCTCTGTATAGATCAGACTGGCCTTGAACTCAGAGATCTGTCTGTCTCTGCCTTTCAAGTGCTGGGATGAAAGGCATGTGCCACCACTGCTTGTATATAATATTAGGCATGGAATATTTTGGAAGGTCAGAAGAGAACTTTCAAGAGTCAGGTCTTGTTAGGAGCCGTGGGCTCCCTCCCCAAGCCAAGCCGCTGCACGTCCCGAACGGGAGCGGCTACCTAGTGACGGTTGTAAACAAACTCAGTGCGCAGGCTTGACGCAATCACGTAAGTTACCGCCCACCGCGGGAGTCCGCGGGCCCGTGCCGGGTCACCGCCCAATCCCGGGGCATATCTTGAGGTAACGGGCAACAAGCCAACCCAAGCGCCATACGTCACACTGAAGTAATCTTGAACAAGGTATTTCTAGGGACACTCTCCCACGTTCTATCTCTTTCTCCACATGGATTTAATAAAGTGATACTCGCAGAAGAACTCTGGAGCCCACTTATTCCTCTCCTGCGGGCAGGCGGGGGAAGTGGGGATATGTTTTTTATTGTTTTTTACAAGGTCTCTTCTACCATTAAGTCCTGAGACTAGAACTCAAGCTGCTGGGCATGCAGCAAGCATCTTTATCTACTGAGCCATCTCACTGGCCACAAATTATTGATTTATTGATTGATTTTTACTTGTATTATGTATTGGTTGGGGGGGGGGGTGTACATGCCCAAGCATGTGTGAGGAGCTCAGAGGACAACCAGCAGAGCCAACTCATTCCCTCTACCATGTGGGTCCCAAGGACTGAACTCTAGTCATCAGGCTTGGAAATATCCACTGAGCCATCTCACTGGACTTGTGGTTAAAATAGGATGCAGACCAGAACCCCTAGATGACAAAAAGTGCTTCAGTCCTCTGGAGATGGCAGAAGTGTGGGTGTGAATGTTGTCAGTGGAAAGGTCCTTCCCTTCACACAGGCGAGAGAATCTTCTGGGGCCATGGCCCACTCAAGACATATCCAAGAGGATGCAGGCCTGGTGCCTCTTCCTGCCTGTCTCCTCTCACAGACTCCTGCTATCTTCTGCGATTAGAAGGGCAGGGCAAGCAGAAACACCTACAGGCAGTCTGCTGCTTAGGCATGCTCCTTAGGAAATGAAAGTCTGGGCTGGGCCTCACCAATACCTTCAGTCCTTGGCATGTGGCAAATTCTGAACAGAACCCGGGCTCCCCAAACTGCTGTCAGGTACGAGAGCCACATTCAGGGCAACAGACTCTGGGAGATCTAACCTGGAGGATCCTCCAAACCAAACACTGACAGAGGCCGGATGACTGTGATTCCTGAAGAGTCCATGGGAACCAAGAGCATAGATTGTTGCTGGTGTCTTGGGGCCTGTGGGTCTGTTTTTCCCATAAACACACAGAGTTTGCAGTTTGGATGCAGGATGCCTGGTCAGGAAGAAGAGGGACAGAGCCTATCAGTAGATTCTAGGACGATGGAGCCTCGGACCACATGGAGTCCTGGCCTGTGAAAAGCAAACCTATAACCCTGATAGATCTACAGGATCATAGAGTCAAGTACAGGCTCTAGAACCCTGATCAATCCACAGGACCAGAGATTTACATGCAGCCTCCAGGCCAGACAAAACTTATCACAGGGAGATGAGAACCTACCACAGTCACTGTAGGAGCAATGTTTTAACTTTCATGTCTAAGTATTTGTCTGTTATATGTGTGTGGTACTCATAGAGGACAGAAGAGGGTATTGGATCTTCTGGAAATAGAATCATAGATAGTTGTGAGCTTCACTGTGGTTGAGTGCTGGTCTTCTGTCAAAGCACCCAGTGCCTTTCACTGCCTAGATAGACCTCTGTCCATCTCCATGAGAAATAAAGTTTAAAAAGCATTATGTTAGACTTAAATTACAGAAACAAGCTATCAATGTGGGTGCTCACAGTGCCTCTAGAATGCTGAGCTCCAAGTGAGGTAGTGGGCCACATGGAGGATGTCTACCATGGATGATACAAAACAAGACAGCTCACAAATCCATCCCTGGGGAAGCAGCCAAGATAGAACTGGCTACAAAAGCCTTTGAGTACGCTCTCATGTGGACACTGGTGGTTGTAGACCAAGGACAGAGGCCCTCCTGGAAATACCACAGACCTCTCAGGCTTCCCTTCTGGTGTGCACTTCAGAAAACTGCTTTAGACTCCAAGAAAGCTCTATGCTTCCAGCAGGCCATTGTTGTGTTTACTGGAAGGCCTGGAAGCCTCTCTGGCTGGCCTCTGAGAGAATACCAGCTGTGTTCTCTCCATGTCAGAAGTGTAACTCATATGCCAAAGACAGCCAACGGGCGCACTGATTAAATGGAGCAAGTGGGTCAGAATCCACCATGATGGAGAGAGAGACTGGGGATACAGATTGAGATGGAACACGGGCCAAAGCACAAAGCACACTTGTCTGTCTCTGTTTCTCTCTGTCTCTCTCTCTCTCTACCTCCCAAACCTGCCCTCCCCTCTCCTCCCTTTTCTCTACTCATAGGTGGTTCTGAATATTGGATTTTACCCACATGGTCAACAGGTACCTAAGAACATGAGAAAATAACAGGCAGGATGAATTCTGAGGGTGCTTCTGTAATGTGAGTCAGAATATTTATTACAGAGGTGGGATGGAATAAAAGTCAAATGTCTCAGTGAGCAGATGGTAAGCGTTCACTTCATAACAATTGTAACATTAAAAACATTATTTTATGTGTATTTAGCCTGCATGTGTGTATGTATGTGCATCTCATGATGCCTGGTACTCAAGAAACTCAGAAGAGGGCATCAGATCCACTGGAATTGGAATGATAAGATGTGAGCAGCCATGTGGGTACTGAACCTAGGTCTGCTGCAAGAACAAGTGCTCTTAACCCCTGAGCCATCTCTCCAGTCCACTGCTTAAGAAACATAATGAAGTTGAATGTAGTGGCCTAAGCCTTTAACCTCAATACTTGGAAGGCAGAGGCAAGTGGGTCTGTGGGAGTTCAAGGTCAGTGTAGTCTATGTAAACAAGTTCCAAGGCAGACAGTCCCTGTCTCAAAAACAACAACAAAACCCAAAAGTAAACAAGCAAAAGAATTATAAAGAAGCCTGTTAAAATCCTGTGGACAATGTAGCATTTTTTTTTTATTCTTTTTTTGTTGTTGTTGTTGCTTTTCTTTTTTTTTTTTTTTTTAAAGCTACAGTACACTGTAGCTGTCTTCAGACACTCCAGAAGAGGGAGCCAGATCAGATGGTTATGAGCCAACATGTGGTTGCTGGGATTTGAACTTATCACCTTCGGAAGAGCAGTCGGGTGCTCTTACCCGCTGAGCCATCTCACCAGCACCAGACAATGTAGCATTTGATTTCTTCTTTCTTTATTTTTTTTCCAGACAAGGTCTCATGTAGCCCAGGCTGGCCTCAATCAAACTCATACATGACCGAAGATGACATCCCCATTTTTGTGTTAATCTCTACCACTACCTCCCAGGCCCTGGGATTCCAATTTGCAGAACACCATGTCTACCACGTATATGGATTTTTGACAAATACATAAATTTGAGCCTGGTATGGTGGTACACACCTGCAATCCCAGCACTTTGAATGCACAGAGAAGGGGAGCTGGACCTCAAGGCCAGCGTCAGCTACAAAGCAGTCTGAGGTCAGCATAGACTACATGATACCTTATCTCAAAAACACCTGCTAGCTGCTACTGCCCTAGGTAAGTGACTGGTCACCCCTAGTTTCCTCCTGTGAAATGGGATGGGGTCTGGGGATCCCTGCCTTAAGGGAAGTATGGGAGTTCCATGAGCTGAGGTACAGAGACACTCGAAAGCCTCTAAGACACAATGCACCTGACCTCAAGAGAAAGGGGAAGCCACCAAGACTTCCAGCCAAAATGGCAGGGGCAGAATAAAGAGGGAAGGTTCAGTTAGCAGAATCCTAGAGATCTGCCTGCAGGGGTATGGTCATCTGGTCTGCAAGAGCCTCTACAACCCAACAAACCTGCCATGCCGCTCATAGTGGGCCCCAGAGGCCTCCTCATCTACTCAGACAGAAAAGTTTGAAAAGCTTATTTCGTAGCCGGGCGTGGTGGCGCACGCCTTTAATCCCAGCACTCGGGAGGCAGAGGCAGGCGGATTTCTGAGTTCGAGGCCAGCCTGGTCTACAAAGTGAGTTCCAGGACAGCCAGGGCTATACAGAGAAACCCTGTCTCGAAAAACCAAAAAAAAAAAAAAAAAAGAAAAGCTTATTTCAGGACAAGTACCTGACGTCCACCACTTGTGACCATTTATGACATAGGAGCCATCTTCCTCTTTGATGGAAGCCTCGATGTTAGAGGCATCTGAGGAGGCCACCTAGACAAGAGAGAGCACATGCTGGTTAGAGTTCCTAGGGACCTACATCACACAGGAGCAAGAGCAGCTGTGGACCAGTCAAAGGCAAAGAAACCAACATGGTACCTGGGGCTCAGTCATGGCGAAGCAGGAACGGATCCTTCCCTCCAACAGCGGCACCAGCCAGTGGGCCTTCTGTTCCTCAGTGCCATACCGCACCAAGATCTCCATATTCCCCGTATCCGGGGCAGAGCAATTAAATATCTGAGGGGAAGAAACTCATTTGTGTCCCCCATATCTCTGACCTCTTGGAAGAGGCAAGGCAGGGTCTATTCCATATCCCTATACTCTGACAACTCATAAAAGCATTTCCTCCCCCTCAGAAGGGCTAGATATACATTGAAGTTTAATCTCAAACCCCCCTCCCTGAGTTTAAGGACCCTGAACTAGAAGCCCCCACAGCCCACACCCCTAGGTGGCTCTTCTGAGTGGATTCTCTATACAGGCTTTTGACAGCTCCCTATATTTGTCTGCTTTGCCTATATGAGATTCCAGCTGTGTGGCGCCCTGAGATGGACTTTCTACATGCAGTAGTTTCTGCTGGCAATGTGTGTTTGTGTTTTGGGGGTAGCATGTTCTCATATGCTGAGAGAATTGTGAAGACTGTACCTCAGAAGCATACAGAGACATGCCCATCACTTCACACAGATGTGCATATTCCACATTAGTCAGCCCTGCTCCATACTTTTTCCCAGGATCTGTCTCCAAGGGTAGGAAAAGGTTCCAAAGCCCTTCAGCCTTGGCTTTCTCCTGTCAGGGGAAAGGAGAGCAGTAATCACTGAATATACCTTTAAAAGGTGTGTGTATATATTTGTGTGTGTGCACGCATGTATGTGTGTATATACATATATACATATATGTATATACACACATACATATAAGCATATACATATATATGTGTATATATGTATGTATATATATTTCTGGATAGAGATTATATATAATATATATAATATATATATATGTGTGTGTGTGTGTGTGTGTGTGTGTATTATATTACATATAATCTCCATCTAGAAATAGTATTACCCACTTTTAAACCCCAGAACTTGGAATACAGAAACATCTGGATCTCTGAGTTTGAGGCTAGCCTGGTCTACACGATGAATTTCAGGTCAGTTAGGACTGCACAGAGAGACAATGTCTCCAAAATAATACCAAAACCAAAAGCTGTGCTGTGCTGATGCACACCAGGGAGGCAGAAGCAGGAGGATATTTGTGAGTTTGAGGCCAACCTGGTCTACAAAGCAAGTTCCAGGACAGCCAGGGCTACACAGAGAAACCCTGTGGTCCACACTGAAAGGCTGGCTTACCTTGAGGTCTTCTATCAGAGGGGAAGGGCTCCACCTGTCGGCCGAGGCCTGGTGTCTCTGCAGCTCTGGCTCCAGGGGGTACACCTTCTGTTCTATAAACTGCTTCAGCTGCTCATACAGCTTTCTGACTGGAGGAGACAGGCCCTCTGGAGAGATGATCAGGCCTCCCTTTGCCTCGTGGGAAGGGGAAGCAGCTGCTACAGTGCTGTGACCTCTCACACCTGTGGGAGTCCTCAGGGACCTCTGCCTGGCCCAGGCATGGTAGGATCTCTTCAGTGTTTTGGTGGCTGGCATCTCTTTGAAAACCCGGAACCCTTCTTGGGTGGCAAAATCCCAGGCCAGCTCAGCCATGGACTCAGTGAGCTTTCCACTCTGTTGGGCTGTTGCAGAGCTTGCCTGGCCTATGGAGAATGGAGGGAGAACTGATTACCCATAACCACCCTGGTGATGTGTGAGTCAGTGACATGGCCCATACTCTGAGGGCAGACACTGTCACTAGCTCAACACCGGCCCCTCAAAGGCCCTGGTCTTCCAGGCAGCACTACGGTCTGAATCTGAACTTGGTGGACGGGGAAACTGAGTCTGGAGAGGGTGGTCAGTCTCTAAGCCTGGGAACCAGAAATTGGAGGTTGGATGTCCCCTGCTGCTTGGCCTTTCTTTTCCTAAAGAAACTAATTTAAGGGCTGGTGAGATGGCTCAGCGGGTAAGAGCACCCGACTGCTCTTCCGAAGGTCCTGAGTTCAAATCCCAGCATCCACATGGTGGCTCACAACCATCCGTAACGAGATCTGGCGCCCTCTTCTGGAGTGTCTGAAGACAGCTACAGTGTACTTACATATAATAAATAAAATAAATCTAAAAAAAAAAAAAGAAACTAATTTAAGCTGTGGTGGCACACTCCTTTAATCCTAGCTTTTAGGAGGCAGTAGGCAGGCTGGGGCAGAGCAATTCTAGGACAGTCAGAACTACATAGTGAAACCCTGGCTGAAAGAACAACTAAGCAAATAATTAGCGAAACCCCAAATCACTTCTGCAACTCCAGGACGCATTAAGAGATTCTACTTGATCCTAGATCAGCCCTGTGGAGATGGATGACAGAGCCAGTTTCGGCACCACTTTCTCTAGATAATAATGCCAGTATCATGGAGCACACTGGCATTTTACTCTCTCTGACCCCCAATCCCCGCAGGATTTCCAGGAGCTTCCCAGATACAGATAAGGATGCTCTTGAAATCTCCATCCTTGAACCCCCACTTTTCAAGTGTGTGCCACCACAGCTGGCTCTACACACACACACACTTTCATGATGAAGAGAAAATTGAGCCTTACACAATTCTGGCCAAACCTATATCTCCTCAAAACCTCTCTGGTCGTCAGGCCAATGCTTACCTGTGAGTGACCGCTTGTAGACTCCCTGAAGGATTGCAGCCACACGGAAAAAGGAGAAAGCCATGTAGAAGTTCCAGTTTTTGATGTGTGGGATGCCCATGTGAAGACAGTACATCCTGAAGTACTCCTCCACAGTGGGGATGCCCAGCTTCGTCACATCCTGGTCTCTGAACCCTGAGAGAAGGGACAGAGCCATCCCTGAGTGGTTCATTCCCCTACCACTAATGACCCTGATATTTTGAAGGCCACCACGCTCTTAGTAACTTTTACAGCTATGAGGCAGCTTGTGAGTCCTGTGGCTCCTTGCTCTAGCCACTGGCCTGAGGTAAGTTACTTTCAGATTGTTCCCTCTAGGTTTCAGACCAAATTAACAGTTAATCATTGATTCCCCCTGGACCACAGCTCCCAGATGGAGCCATCCCCAACTGGTCATTTGATAAGAAACACCCAAGGGGCTGGTGGTGGAGGCAGAGGAGCTGTGGGCAGAGCTCGGTGCTACAGCACCTGCCTAGCATGTGCCAGGCCCTGGGAGTGATGCCTGCCTCCCACTCACAGAGGGACACTCAGACACGGGTATACAGACACACAGAGACAGACACAGGTATCAGAAGAGCAATCTCACCATATTATGAAACAGATAAAGATGACAGGACACTAGCCTCACTGATTTGCCTGCACTGTGACATGTGACACCTGACTAGAAGCCTGAACAAAGTATCTAAATAAGGAATAAATCAAGGGGGCTGGAGAAATGGCTCAGCGGTTAAGAGCACTGACTGCCTTTCCAGAGGTCCTGAGTTCAATTCCCAACAACCACATGGTGGCTCACAACCATCTGTAATGAGATCAGAAGCCCTCTTTCGGAGTGTGTAAAGACAGCTACAGTGTACTTACATATATAGTAAATAAATCTTAAAAACAAACAAACAAACAAAACAAGGGCTGGAGAGATGGCTCAGAGGTTAAGAGCACTGGCTGCTCTTTTTTTTTTTTTTTTTCGAGACAGGGTTTCTCTTTATAGCCCTGGCTGTCCTGGAACTCACTTTTTAGACCAGGCTGGCCTCGAAATCAGAAATCCACCTGCCTCTGCCTCCCGGGTGCTGGGATTAAAGGAGTGCACCACCACACCCGGCAAAGCAGAAACCTTGTTTCCGCCAGGTTTCGAACCGGGAACCTTTCGCGTGTTAGGCAAACGTGATAACCACTACACTACGGAAACCCATGGCGCACGCCTTTAATTCCAGCACTCAGAAGGCAGAGACAGATGGATTTCTGAGTTTGAGGCCAGCCTGGTCTACAAAGTGAGTTCCAGGACAGTCAGGGCTATACAGAGAATCTCTGTCTCGAAAAACAAAAACAAAAACAAAAAAACAAAATAAAAGAAAAAAGGAAATAAATCAAATGTCTTACATTATATCTATGTGATAAAAGTTGTCACTGCAAATTAAGTCATCAAAGAAATACTTAATGACCATCTGTCCAAACTATGTACCTAGACTGGGCATGGCAGCATAGGCCTGTAATCCCAGCACTCTGAGGCAGAGGTAGGAAGATCATTAAGGCCAGCCTGGGCCACAAGCAAGTTCCAATATACTCAGGGCTACATAGTGAGACCCTGACTCAAAAAACAATAAAGGGCTCCAGAGATGGCCCAGTGGTTAAGAGTACCTGCTCCTCTTACAGAGGACCAGAGGTGATTTCCAGCACCTATGCCAGGCAGCTGCCTGTAACCAGTGCTCAGGGAATTTCAGTGCCTGCCTCTCAACTCTATGGAACCTACCTGTGTACACATATGCACATAATTAAAAATAAGTCTTAAAATCAAAACAGTTGGATATGCTTGGAGTATTACTTCAATCCTGGCACTTGGGAAAAGCAGGGGTTTCTCTGTAAGTATGAGGCCAGCCTGGTTGACAGAATGAGTTCCAGGACATTCATGGCTATGTGGAGACAACCACCACAGTGTCACCCCACCCCCATTCCAAACCAGACTGAAGCAAAGTATCTGACAAAGTGGAATAATGAGATCATAAAATTATATGCTAATCCCTTGTTTTAATAATAGACTGGATGCAGTAACACATGCCTGAAATCCTAGCACCCAGGAAGTGGAGGCAGGTGGTTCAGGAGTTTGAAGCCAGCCTCAGCTACAAAGGGAACTCAAGGACAGCCAGTTATGAGAGCCTATCTCAGAGCAAACAACCCAGAAACAACAGAAACAACAAAGATAGATGTGCAAACAGAAAGGAAGGCACAAAATGAGCTTGGGCAGATCAGCAGGAGCTTGTCTAGAAATGTAAGCTGATGCGTCAGATTGATGCTAGAGTGTCAGCTGGCATGCAGGAAAGCCAATATGCACCCGCAGTGGAGAAAAAGAGAGAGAAGAAAGAATATACGAAGTGAGATCCATCCTATTTTTACCCCCACATTCCAGGTACTACTTGGACCTCATTTTGGAGCCCCAGCCCAGTGACATCAGCCAGTGCCTGCCCCAGGGCTTGCTGTGGAACTGGCTCCTACCTCTCAGCATGGGAAAGCTGGATGGCAGGTAGTGAGCCAGGCAGCTGTAGGCCACATCAGCAAAGGGGTCTCCTAAGGTGGAAAGTTCCCAGTCCAGGACGGCGAGCACTTCTGCCTTTTCAGGATGGAATATCAGGTTGTCCAGCCTGAGAAACCACAGATGGAATGGAGACAGCTGGGGACACTATTTGCCCTTCTGGGTCCACCCTCCACCAGCCTGTATCTGTCACAAGGCCAACCTCTAGGGCTCCCAGGTCCTCTGGCTCCCAGCTGGCCTCAGTGAATCAAAAGCATCAGCAGGGCATGGGATGAGCTTAGCTGTTTATTCTCCCACCTTCCCTACTGAGGAAAGCCAAGGGCCACATGGGACGTCCCTAAAGCAGACTAACAGAGTTTTGAACACACTTGCCAATTCTTCACTCCATGAAGTACCTGGCTTCTGTTAAGTGTCAACTGATGCTGAGGGACTTCCGGGGTGGTGGAGGTCATGGAGACCCAGGGGCTAAGACACTGGGAAATCACCAAGACATAGAAGATGGCCTGAGGAGCTCAGCTGTGGGCAAGCCTGCAGAGAACTACAGCCCCGGCCAACGAGCCACCCTGGTGGACTTGAGCTGTTGTGTCCAAGCTGTCAGCCAAGGGGCCTTGGCGAAGTTTCTTAGACAGTAAGCTACAGCGGAGCACGGTGGCCCAGGCAGAGCCAGCTGGCTAACAACCCCACTGTAGTTCCAATCTGTTCAGTGGCCTCTGAGCCACACTGCACTGTTCCAAAATTCTCTAATGGTCTCTGAGTCCTTCTGATCCCCAACTAGACACTAATGTAGGCTTGATTTAAAATAAATGGGAGGGGCTGGCGAGCGAGCTCAGTCCTTAAGAGCATGTGCTACTCTGGCTAAGTCCCAAGTTTGGGTCCCAGCACCTGGCTGAATTTGGCTTGCAATCACCAGCCCAGGATCTAACTCCCTTCTGGCTTCCATGGGTATCTGCACTCACAAAGATACATAGAATCAAAAGTCACATTAATCATAGAAAGAAAAATAACCAAACATGCAATAAAATACAGAAAGAACACACAGACCACGTGCCATGTTGCTGGTTTTCCTTCAAATTTCTAGCACACAAACACTTCAGGTTCAGTTAACGGCCCCCACCCTTCCCTGAGTATGGTGGGCATTTGTCTCATGGTTTTCTGTCTCTTTTGGCTATGTGAGCACTCAGAAACCACAGACAGCATCCTCTTACTCCTTGGTAAACCTGCATAAGTGTCACACATACTTATTCTTTGGGAACTGAATCTTTTCTCCTCAGTATGAGCCCCCTGAAATTTATTTAGGTTGACTCAAATAGAGCCAATCAGCATATTTTAGCTGCTAGGTAAGATTCCCAACACACCACCAAACATGCTTCATCATGTGCTACAAGCACCAGAATGCTGGCCTGTTTACAGAGACTGCCGTGCAAATGTGCAAAGCTGTACTGGAGGAGAATAGACGGTTGTGGCAGGCTCCCTTGGCCTGCTTTAATGGCTGTAGTGTTCAGATCCAGCAGTTTTAGATTCCCGCCTCCATCAAGATGCCCTCTGCCATGTAGCTGCAAATGGAACTATCTGATGGCCAATGTTACTACTAAGGGGAGCTTTTCCAACTGTTTCATAGGCTTCCCCACAGCTGAGAGGCTGTTAGACCACGCTGGCTGTCTCCTGCCTGATCTTGTTCTTGGTCACATTTGTGGACACTGGAGAGGTGGCAAGGACAAAGGCCACAGAGCAGTGGTGGTCAGTGCTCACCCTTTAGCTCCTCTTCCCCACCACAGAGGGAGGGTTGCATGGGGGTGGGGGCGGGGTTATAGAGTCCTAGGTAGAGGCTAGTTAAAGGCATAGAGGATGGGGGAGAACATTATCAAGTAGGGCAGGACCTGAATGACATGTATGGCTCAACAGCAGACCTGCAGGAGTCGTTGGAAGGAGGGAATGCTAAAATGTTTTCCAAGTGCCACAAGGACAGTCTAGGGCAGCCGTGGGAAGGCACACTGATGAAGGCAGGGCCCTAGGCTCTGCACACACCCCAGAAAACCCCATCTACTCCCTAACTGCCTTCACTTGGCCCAGGGTCAGCTTCCAACGCTGACCCCACAGGAAGTGGGAATGCCATAGTTCTAACTGATCTCAATAGTGTTTCCCCATCCAGCGGGCGTCTCCTCCCTACAGGCAGATGGGACAATGTCTGCATGCCATTTTTGGTGGTCACAACTTGGGAGCGGGGTTGCTCTTGATATTTAGTGAGCAGAAGCCAGGAATGATGCTCCATCTCCTAAGGAATGATTCCCATCTGCAATATGGACGAAGACCACTGGCTTGGTCTTCCCTTGAAACTTGCCCATCAGTTTCCACATGGGCTGCTCAGCACCCTGGCAGCTGTGTCTACCTGAAGTCACCGTGTACCACGGTGGTTCTCTGTTGCCTGGGAAGGTGCAGTGGCAGCCACTGGATAAGCCTCTCCATTGCTGGGATGCTGCCGGTTTCTGCTGCTCGGTACTGCTTGGTCCAGGTTTGCACCTGGCGAGGAATATAGTCCCCTGAGGGAGAGAAGGTTAGGACATGGGATGCTATTCCAACAGCCTTAGATGCTTGGCAAGTTCACCAGAGCCATGAAAACAGCAGCTGTGCACCAGTGCTATGTGTCTGAACATGTTCCTGTGACAAGGACAATTCCTATGAGATGCTCCTGCCAACATGAAAGCCACCAGCTACTTTGCCTCAGCCAGCTCAGCATGGTCTAGGTGTTATTCCTCCACAAGGAAGCTTCCATCCTGTCCCCTAATCCTCTTTGAGAGTTTGTGAGCTTCTCACAAACAGCCTAGGGGATCTTCTTGGTTAAGTCTAGCAGCATCAGGCTAAGAGCATGGAATCCGGCTACAGGGGTGGGATCCAGCCCTGCCGCATTCCATCGCTGTGATGACTGGCACATGCCTAACCTTGCTATGCCTTCCTGTTCTCCTCTTGAAAGGCTCCTCCCAGAGCCAACGGGAGGATAAAATGCATGAAGTTGAGCCACGCATGGTGGCACACTTTTAACCCCAGTACTCGAGAGGCAGAGGCAGGCAGATCTCTGAGTTTGAGGCCAGCCAGTTCATAGAGTTCTAAGACAGCCAAGGTTACATAGAAAATTTTTGTCTTAGAAATCCAAAAGAAATAAATAGTATTAAAATAAAGATGGGTGAGAAGGTCATTTGAGACAAATTCAAGGCCAGCTTGGCAATCTAGTGAGACTCTTGACCTAGTAGTAAAAAGTCTTTTTCTTTTTCTTTTCTTTCTTTTTTTTTTAAACGAGGCCAAGTGTAGCCAGCAGTAGGTACACCTTTAATCCCAGCACTCAGGAGGCACAGGCAGGTGGATCTCTGAGATCAAGGCCAGCCGTGTCTACAAAGTGAGTTCCAGGAGAGCCAGGATTACACAGAGAAACCTTGTCTAAGAGGGAAAAGGCCAAGTGTGGTGGCATACCTGTGACCCAGCACTAGTGAAGCAGAAGCAGGGCGATCAGGAGTTCAAAGCCATCCTTAGCTACATTTGTGTGTTTGTTTATTTTTCTTTTCAAGAACTACACAGGGTTTCTGTGTAGTCCTGGCTGTCCTGGTACAGGCTGCCCTCAGATTCAGAGATCTGTCTGCTTCTGCCTCCTGAGTGCTGGGATCAAAGTTGTAAAACACCACCACCCAGCTCCATAAAATAAAATATAATATAATAAAATAAAGATAACTTACAAAAAAAAAGAAAGAAAGAAAAGGATGAGGTAGAAGAAGGAGTGTATGCTAAATACTATGATCAGCATTAGAAAGAAAGGAAGGATTAAGCAATTTACTGACAAAAAGCACCGAGGAAAACAGAGTCCTCAGTTAAGCCCGTGATGTCCTTATCCAAGGATGAAATGAGCAGTGAGCAGAACCAGCTATGATTAGCCTGGGTTTAGAATGTGGGTGGGGTTAAGTGTCAGCACCCCTAACCTCCCAAACCCCAACAGCAGAGCTTTGCTCTGTGAGAGGAGCTGTCAGTGAAGGACGGGCTGCCCCTGCCCACCTTGCTTGCCGAAGCTGTCCAGGCCCGTGGCCTGCAGGTCCACACTGTGAATTTTGCACAGGACTTGGTTCATGGCAGTGTATATGGCTTCCCGCCGGCTGGGCTCCAAGCCGGGCAGGGAGGGGTCTTTGTAGATGATGCCAGGGCAGTACTCCATCAAGTAGAAGGGGGTGCCGATGATGCTGGCAGGGACACAGGCAGGGGTGAGCACCACAGGGGCTGTCAGCCAATGGGACCCCTTAGTTTCTGGGAGGAGATTCTGGGAGAGGGGGAACAGGTCCTTTCCTCTCCTTTGTGCAGAGAACTGAGGTCCCCAACACCCCTCTACACACCCAGCTCTGTGTGCAGACACCCACTTTGGCCCATGTGCAGAAACCATTGAAGATGTTTAAATGTGGTAATTACAAAACCACTTTACTGAAAGGGGAGTGTGGTCTGGAGTCTAGGAGCAGCTTGAAGTCTCACTTATGCCCTTGACTGCCTGTTCACGCCCAGGAGACTTAGCAAGAAACCTGTCCGAAGGTTTCTCTCTTTCATTTGCTTCCTTTGACATAGGGTCTCATTCCATAGCATGGGATATCTTCCAACTCTAGATCCTCCTGCCTCAACCTCCTGCGTGCTGGATTTCCAGGCCTGTGCCCTATGATTGTGTGAGAGCAAAGATAAAGGCACACATCACACAGCACAGGTATGGGGGTCAGAGGGCAGCCTCAGGGGTCGGTTCATCTTCCACCTTGTCTGAGCTAGCATCTCATTTTCCGAGTGTGTGCAGCAGGCTAGTTGGCCCACAGGCTCGGAGATTCTCCTGTCTCTGCCTCCCTTCTTGCTGCAGGAGTGCTGGGATGACAGGTACTCTCCTGATCCACCCAGCTTTTATGTGGGATTTGAACTCAGGGCCTCAGGCCTGAGCAGCAAGCCCTTGTACCCATTGAGCCACCTCTCCTGCCCCTGGTGCCTTTCTCCCTTTTGTTTTATTTTCTGTGTATGGCTGTTTTGCCCGCATGGTGTCAGTGCACGGAGTGCCAGTGGGAGCCAGACAGGGTGTGGAATAACGTGGAGCTAGAGTGACAGGTGGCTCCTATTGCTTCTTTTCATCTGTAAAACCTACTCAGTTTTCAAACAGGGAAAATGATTATACAGAGTTCCTGGGCAGCCATCAGCATCCCTCCTTATTCCTGATTATTTAATTTACTCTTAAATGTGAGTAGCTAACATACCATTATTTAAAGGCACTGAAGGCACATGTACCACCTTCTGGTGTTCAGGAGATTAGCCATCCGTTAGTCATGACTAGGCAGTATTTTACAGCTCTAAAAAGTCATTCTAAAGCCGGGTGTGGTGGCGCACGCCTTTAATCCCAGCTCTCGGGAGGCAGAGGCAGGCAGATTTCTAAGTTCAAGACCAGCCTGATCTACAGAGTGAGTTCCAGGACAGCCAGGGCTACACAGAGAAACCCTGTCTCCAAAAACCAAAAACCAAAAAACGAAAACTAAAAACCAAAAACCAAAAGAAAAAAAAAAAGTGGTTCTAAAAATTCTTCTATTATGTGTTCTTATCCTGACTTGAAACACATTCATTCTTTTTTTTTTTAATGCATTTGGGTGTGCACCATATATGTCTGTGCACCATGGTGTGCTAGGTGCTTGTGGAGGCCAGAGAAGGACACTAGATCCCTCCGAACTGGAGTGATAGCCATGAGCTGTCATGTGGATGGTAGGAATCGAACCCGGGTATTCTGCAAGACTGGCAAGCGCTCTTAACCACCGAGCCATCTCTCCAGCCCCATGGAAGACATTCATTCCTAGAGGAGCTGAGGAGATGGCTCAGTCAGCAAATGTTTGTTGCACAAGCATGGTGATCTGAGTTTGGTTTGCAGAGCTCACAGGAAAAAAAAAAAAAAAAAAAGGTATGTGGTCTCCCTAGCAACCAAAGCACTGGATAGGAGGACAGGTGGACCGCTGGGGCTCTGGCAAGCCCTTGAGGAACCACACTTAAGGTTAGTCTCCACATGCTTACACATACGTGTGTACTGACACTCGTGAACATGTAATGCACACATAACATTCCTGGGACACACTTGGAGTAATCCCAGCATTGGGGAGGCTGAGACAGAAGAACTAGGAATTAGAAGTCAGTCTGGGCTACACAGTAAGACCCCATTTCAATAAATGAACAAATAAATGACTGGGCATATAAATTACTTCATATATAGGAACACGTGGCAAATAGTAACAGCATTTTTATTTACAGTGTAAACAGATGTTTCTGTGTTGTGTTTTCTTTCGATTTTTCTGTGTACTTGAAAATCTTCCTAATCAAAAATGAAGGAAAAAGGGAGATTCAGCTGGGAGAACAGCTTAGGAGGAAGGAACAGTGCTGGCTTAGCACAGAGCCCTGGCTCCATCCCAGCTTCCAGATCGGCTGTGTGCTGCACGCTCCAACCCTCGCTCTCAGGAGGAGCAAGCAGAGAGATCGACTGTCCAAAGTCATTGTTGAATACAACAGTCTCAAAGACAGACAGAACGACACACACACATACATAGAGGTGGGGAAGGGGGAGAGAGAGGGAAAGCTACAGCAGTTTAAATAGTTAAAAAGTAGTGCAGAGCCAGGCATGGTGGCGCACGCCTTTAATCCCAGCACTCGGGAGGCAGAGGCAGGTGGATTTCTGAGTTCGAGGCCAGCCTGGTCTACAGAGTGAGTTCCAGGACAGCCAGGGCTACACAGAGAAACCCTATCTCGGAAAAAAAACAAAAACAAAAACAAACAACAACAACAACAAAAAAAAAAACAAAACAAAAAGTAGTGCAGAGCATGATGGGACACTTCTATTAATCCCAGCACTCAGGAGGGAAAACAGGAAAACAGGTGGATGGATCCTTATGAGTTCAAGGCCAGCCTGGTCTACATATTTCAGGATAGCCAGAGCTAGAAAGAGAGAACTTATCTCAAGAAACAAAACATGTTAGAGCACAATTAATGCATGTGTGTGTGTGTGTGTGTGTGTGTGTGTGTGTGTGTGTGTGTCTATTATTTGCTTAAAGTGAGAGTCTCTTGCAGGGCAGTGGTGGAACACACATTTAATTCCAGCATTAAAGAGTTCAAAGCCAGTTTGGCCACAGAGTGAGTTCCAGGCAGGCCAGGGCTAAACAGAGAAACCCTGTCCCCCCATGACCCATGCAAAAAACAAAAACAACGAAAAAAAATCAGGTCTGGTGACACACCACAGCACTCAGGCAGGCATGGTGGTGTCTGTGCATTTGAGGCCAGCTTGGTCTACAAAGCAAGGTCAAGGACAACCAGAGGGCTCTGTTATACAGAGAAACCTGGTGTTGATAAACCAAAAAAAAAAAAAAAAAAAAAAAAAAAGTGGTGAGGAAGAAGTAGAGAGGCGTGGAGGTGGGGGTGGTCATCTCTCTATGGAGCCTTCTGTCTCTGCCTCCCAAGTGCCAGGATTACAAATGTGCCCCATCCAGCTAAGTGGATATGTATTTGGAATGCTAAGAGAGCTATTCTGGGCATAGACACGCTTTCTGAGTGACAGGGTCTCTGGGCTTCTCGGGGAGGTAGCTCCAGGTGATTTTCTCATCTCTAAGGAATGAGCTCTTGAGTTAGCAATTGAGATTTTTCCTCCTGTAGCCTGAGGACACAATGATAAAAAATATACACATCTTTACCTTGAGTCTTCACAGAGGTCAAGAACAGTGGGGACAGGGACTCCTGCATTCGCAAGGGCTTTCATGATCCTGCCAGGACAAATAAAAACTTAGCATTGTAAGATAAATCGATAAGATTTTCTTCATCTTGCTTTTCTGATTTAAAACATTGTACATTATAGGGTGGGAAATGGTTCCATTGGTAAAATGTCTGTGAAACAAAGCCCTGTGCTTAGATCCCCAGCACCCACGGAAAAAGCTGAACATGGTAGCGAGGGCCTCCAATGCCAGCCATGGCTGGCATTGGAGGCCCGTCAGGGTGAAGACAAACAGATTGCTGAACTCCCTGAGTGGCACAGCTTGAGGCTCAACAAGAGCATGAGAAAGGCCGAGGCAGGAGGATCTCTGAGTTCCAGGCTAGACTGGCCTACAGAGTGAGTTCCAGGACAGCCAAGGCTACATAGTAAGGCCCTGTCTCAGAACAATGACAGATGGCTCTGAAGCTAAGAGCCCACTGTCTGCTCTTGCAGAGGGCTCAGGTTCCGTTTCCAGCACCCACTTGGCAGCTCAGGACCTTCTCAAACTTCAGTTCCAAGGGCTCCAACACCATCTTCTGGCCTCTGTGGACACTGCATGAATCTAGTACATAGACACATGTTCAGGCAAAACACCCATAAACATAAAAAGTCATAAAGTTGGAGAGCCCCTGTTCCACATACTTGCACACATGTCCAGGGACACCCAACATACATGTGCATGTACCACACACATACATACAAACACATTACACATGCAATAAAGTTAAATGAAGAATAATGTGTTGGGGGTGGGCTGTATCGCAGCGGGAGGAGGCTCACCCAGCATACACAGGCCCAGGCCTCCATCCCCAGTGTGGCAGACAGAAGGAAGGAAAGGAGACTGGGAGGGAGACTACGCCAAGCCCAGGTGTGTGCCTGGGACCAGCATCCAAAGCTGGAAGAGACAACAAGAAAGAGAGGCCAGGACATCACACTTCCCCTAGTCAGGGCTAAACAGTGAGGCCATGGCTCAGAAAACAAGCCATGTCTGAGAAAGGCTGGAGAGATGGCTCAGTAGTTAAAGAGTACTGGCTGCTTTTGCAGGGGACCTGAAGTTAGTTCCCAGTACCCACCTGGTGGCTCAAAACTATCTCAAACTCCAGTTCCTGGGGAGCCAACACCTTCTAACTTGCATGGACATGTGATAAAGGTACATACATGACATGTGGGCAAAACATTAATACACATAAAATAAAAAGAGTGTGAACCACTCCCAACATCCACATGACAGTTCACAGTAGCCTATAACTCCAGACCAAGGAGACCAAACACTTTCTTTTGCCCTCCATGGTCACCTACACTCATGTGCATGTGGGCACACACACAGACATATGCATATATATGCACACATAATTAAATATCTAATCTTATTTTTTAAAGAAGGGAGGGATTTCAGGGCAGTCCCACAGAAGCTAACTTGACAATTTAGTATGAGGCCTGTTTGTTGGGGACACCAGCTAGACAACCACTCTGTGGGCCCCCCAGAAACTTACCTGAACTCCCTTTCTATGGCATGGGCAGAGGGGAGGAGGGTCCCCGGGGGTTTCTTCCTCAGGACCAGCTGACGGTCAACCAGCCTGATGTAGTACGTTGGGTTGGACTGTCCATGATCAAACTGAAGGAGCTCCAAGGGGCCTGGAAGGTCGACAGGACGGAGCACTCAGAAGGGAGCCAGGCCCTCTGTGATTGGGACACATGGCTAGCCCTTCTTCCCAGGGAGGCATGCCGCAGGCATGCATGATGTCCTCCTGAAAGATCCTGAGCAAGGGACACGGCCATCCCGGGGGACAACTGAGTCCTCGCATATATACCCAGACACACACGTGGTTACAGCCTCAAAGGGAGCTTTCTGAACACAATGGTCACCTCCTCTCTGTCTAAGTGTGCATCTCCTTGCCAACCCTGTGAACACACTCATGGGTTCTGTTTATCGGTCCTAACAGCCCTGGCAGCACATCCGGAATGTTCTCCATGGAAATGTCCTAAGCTTGAGATCAAAGGTGCCCTGTCTGTCCTCACCCATGTTCCCCCAAACCATGCCCAACCCTGGCATGACAGCCGACAGGAGCCAGGCAGAGCCCAAAGTTACTGACACAAGACATACTTTCCCAGGCTCTAGGCTACATTCCATGGCTCTTGGAAGAGGCAGACCTCAGGAACCCACAGTTAAATAGGAAGATGTGTTCCTCTTGGCAGGAAAGCAAGTGGCCGTGGGAGCTGGCCATGCGCTGGCCTGGTCGAGAGGGACCTTCAGCTCTGTGGGTGAGCTGCCAAGTAACCTGTGGCCAGGAAATAGCACACTGTGGGACTGTAAGTGAGAGTGCTCTAGAGGACCATGTGGAGGGAGGGGACTGTCACAAGGAAAGATTTCAGAAGCGCCAAGATGCCTGTTTCAGGGGGTAGAGTGCAGAGAACAAGAGAGTCCTGGGAGGGGAGTCCCTTTGCCACTTTTTAAATCTGCAACATTTTCTTTTTCTGGTGCCAGGCACAGAAGAATCAGGGCTTTGTGCATGTTAGGCAAGTGTTAGATCCTGAGCTGAATTCCCAGGCTCTACAGACACATAGCATATAGATAGTCACGGTCATTGCCTCAAAACAGACTTGTCTCCAAAAGTCACAATCGCTCACTGCACACGTTGTCTCTCCAAGATCTCTCCTCCTCAGTGGGCATTTTCATGCAAAGGCTCTACACACACACACACACACACACACACACACACACACACACACACACACCATTCTAAGATGGAGCGCTGGGGTGAGGCGAGACTGTGCTCTTACAGATCTGTAACGGCATCTGCATATTACAACAGGGTTGGGAATGGGCAACCACACTGCAGTCCTTACTACAGAGGAAGTTCTAGAGGCAGGAAACCTTTCCTACCAGTGGAGTGGGTCCCCAGCAAGCCCTTCAGGTACTTCTCCAAGGCATCTTGTGGAATCGCCATGGTCTTCCTCACAGGACGTGTGTTGGGAACGCCCACGTGCAATGGGAAACCCAGCAGAGCCTCCAGCTCCTTCACTGCTGTCTCAGGACTGTCAACCTGGTTTCAGAAAAAAAGCAATCCCAGCCCATCAGCCTGGCCCTCACCCTGCCTGTGTCCCTGAGGGCCACACCTGAGCCCAGCGGTTCTCAACTGTCTCACGCTGCCACCCTTTACAGCAGTTCCTCATGTTGTGGTGACCCCCCCCCTCCAGCCATGAAGTTATATTTGTTGTTATTTCAGAGCTGTAGTTGTGCTACATTTCTGAACATAATATAAATATCTGATATGCAGGATGTCTGCTATTCCCACTACAGGGGTTGTGACCCAAATGTGTCGGTCTTACGGAGACCAGCCCCGAAGTGCGAGGTCAGGTCGCAGATCATAGCCACTAAAGCTACCCTCGGCTGCCCTTAGCTCAGAGGAAGTTCTTCCTCTTCCATCTAATCCTGCGTCTCGCCTACAGACAGAGTACCACAGACAGGTTGTCAAGAGACCAGGATGGTGACACACTCTACAGTCTGGATACAGACGGACGATGCAGAGTTCAAGGCCAGTCTGGGATACATAGTCTCTATAACAAACGATCAAACAAGACAAGTCCCTGCCATATTTTACACAGGGCAGAAAGCTGAGCTGGCTCTGGCTCTGTGGCCTGTGAGCTTAGCAGGGAAAATGCAGACAAAGGACCCTGCCTTGGGACCCCTCGACCTCTGGTAGCTGCCATGCTTCCCTGCCAGGACCTTAAATGATCCACATGGCCCCTCCATCTAGAAGAGGATTGCTCAGACTGTCTGTGACAGTCAAAGCCCACTTCCCGCACCGTCTCCTTCCAGCACTGCAACTATGAGCAGCTCAGTACAGATTTCATAGTGAGTCAGAAGCAGAGCGACTCTTCCCAGGGAGTCCCCAAGGAAAGTTTCAGGCACACACAAGAAAAGATAATATGGACCTACTTGTGTTAACTAGTAAGGCGGTTCAGGAGACAGTCAGGATTACCTTGATGGTGTGAATGCCCAGGCTGGCAGCCACTTTTAGATTGGGTCCCAGATCATCAAGAAAAATGGCCTCTGAGGGCTGCAGGCTCAGCCTCTGCAGGCACAGCTGGAATATCCTGGGATCTGGCTTACAGATGCCTTCCAGGCAGGACTCCACCACCTGGGGAGAGAGGGTGGCTCTCAAGATGCAGCTCCCACAAGCACCAAAAGATGGTGTGGGGTTATTTCCTGTAACAGGAAACGATGTTGCCTTAAAATGAAGGATTAGAAATGTTCAGGATACAACCTAAGGGGCCCATACTCAGTGTCAACTCTAAGGAAAGAAGATGGGCTCCTCATAACCCCCCATCATGCTGTGGAATGGCGGGTAGGACTCAGGTCATCAGGCTCCATGGCAAGCATCTTCACCCAGGGAGCCATCACGCAAAGCAGTGAGGTATTATGGGATGGCACTGGTCTGGAATTGTGCCTCAGACAAACAGTAGAGAAAGTCAGAACCCACAGAGGGTTTCAGTGTGCAGCGTAAAAGGGGTCTCCACCTCATCAATACTTGGTCACAGGCACAATTATTTTTTTTTTAAAAAAGATATATTTGTATATTTTATGTATATGAGTGATCTTATTTTTAGATTGATTTATTTTATGTATAGGAATACACTGTAGCTGTCTTCAGACATACCAGAAGAGGGCATCAGATCCCATTACAGATGGTTGTGAGCCACCATATATGTGGTTGTAGGAAACGGAACTCAGGACCTCTGGTAGAGCAGCTAATGCTTTTAACCTCTCTGCCATCTCTCCAGCCCTGAGCTCAATTATGCTTTAAGGGCCCATTTTGCTGGATGTGGTAGCACATGCCTTTAGTCCCAGCATTTGGGAAGCAGAAGCAAGTGGACCTTTGTAAGTCCCAGGCGAGCCTGGACTTTGTAGCAAGTTCCAGGTTGTCAAGGCTATATTAAAAAATTTTTAAAAAGCTAAAATTAATTAAAATAAAGGCCAGGCCTTTAATCCCAGCATGGGAGAGACAGAGGCAGGTGGGTCTCTGTGAGTTCAAGGTTCAAGCTTGGTCTACAAAGTAAGTTCTAGGACAATCATGGCTACACAGAGAAACTCTGACTTTAAAAATAGATAGATGATGGAAGGATAGAAAGATAGATAGATAGACAGATAAACAGATAATAAAAAGGCCAAAAATAAAAGACAATTTTCAACTTATTACACCTAATCCCAATTCGGGCAGATACGTGAGTAAAAACCCACTTCCTGGAGACTGCTAGCAGGCAGCATTTAGAGTTAAACTCAGAGCATCTCCGGCACATCCATCACGGTGTACTCACCACGTCAAACTGTTTCCGGTCCAGGGGCAGGAAGCTTTCCCCATTGGAAAGATGAAAGTTGTTGGTCAGGACTGCAGTCTGGAGGCCTTTTGCTCTGATCTGAGAGATGGCCTGTGTCATCACCGGGAACTGCTTTACCACCTGCTCACTGGTCAGCAGAGAGAAAAAGGAGCTCACGGGCACGGAAGTCTTTGCCTGTGAACAGGAGAGGAGGTGGGAGAATTAGTGTGGTTGTTAGTGTGGTCCCTCATGGCCCACAGGCAAATCCATTCCTGGCATCCTATTGCTGCCTGGATATGAGAGCCCAGGGCCTAGTGCACATGACTTTAGAGTCCACACTAGTATTTTGAGAGGAGTTCTCAGTATACTGAGCAGACAAGCCCCCAATGCCTGGGATCAAGTGATCCTCCTGCCTCAGCCTCCATACTATCCAGGACCACAGGTAAGCACCACCTTCCCTGGGTATACAGCATTCTTTAAAAATGCATTTAGGAGCTGGGCTTTAATTCCAACCTGGGAAGTGAAGGAAGAGGACCTGAGCTTTGATGTTAGCCAGGGCACCAGAGAGGCCCCTTCCCAAAACCCTGCTTCAAAAATGAAAAAAGAGAACAAATCCCTTATTTGGAATTAGGATGGTTAAAATAGTCAGAGATGTTGGCCCAGTGTGGTCGCTAGAGTTCTTCCTTCTGCTCTTGTCAGTCAGAAAAGGCCGACAGAAGAGGGTACATTAAACTTTAAAGCACGTTCATCAGGTATCATTTATCATCAATAGCCTGCATGATTCTGTGTCGTACCTTGCCACAGCTTTCAATTTTAAGTTTTAAAAAACTATTAAGTATTTTATTTTACATGTGGGTCTTTTGCTTGCAGGTATGTATATACACCATGTGTGTGCCTGGAGTCCTCAAAGTCCAGAAGAGGATGCTGGATCCCCAGAAGTGGAGTCACACATGGTTGAGACAATGTGGGTGATGGGAACTGAACCCAGGTCTTCTGTAGGAGCAGCATGCACCCTCAACTACAGAGCCATCTCTCCAGCCCAATGTTTGCTTGTTTTTAGATTCCAATCTATAGGGTTTTGCAAACAGGTTTCAAAATCTGCAAATGCCAAGTCTTGTAGGCCCAGGTAGGTTTTCTAATATTGTACAGAAATGTAACTAAATAGCAGGCAGTCAGCCTAGAGAGTGTGTGCAGGTCAACCACTCTTCTGCTGTGGTTTTGATAGAAGGTCTCACTCTGAAGCCCTGGCTGGCCGGCACTTACTGAGATCACATACCCTGGCCTCCTCAGTGCCAGGACTAAAGGTGTACACCACTTCTGCTGCATTTTTTTTTTACTTTGCTTAATCCTTCTATCTCTGCCTCCTGAGTGTTGTAGAAAGGGATGGATGAACCACCAGACCCTGACAAAGGTTTCCAATACTCACAAAGTTGTACAACCATCACCATCAAACGGGAACTTAATGTCCTAAAGAGAAACCAGGCCCGGGAACAGTCTCCATTTTCCCTCTAGAAAGCCCCCATATGCTTTTTGTGCCTGCAAACTCAAGCAACATGGCATCTCACCTGTAGCTCCTCAGTGTCACCCTCTGAGCTGTGACTGACTGGCACAGCTTCAAAGCTTGCTGTTGGTCTTAGCATTTTAAAAATTACATTTTTTTATGCAGGGGGATTGGTGATGCACACCTTTAATCCCAGCACTCTAGAGGCAGAGGCTGGTGTAGTTCTGTGAGTTCCAGGCCAGCCTGGTTTACAGAGTGAGTTCTAGGATAGCCGTGGCTACACGTAGAGAATCCTTGTTTTTAAAACTAAATAATAAATAAATGATACCTCACACTTGTGAAGTCTGAGGACAACTTTCAAGAGTCAGGCCCTCCCTGCGTCATTTAGATTCTGAAAAGTGAGACTTGAGGTCATCGGGCTTGGTGGCAAGCACCTCAACCGACTGAGCCACCGTGCTAGGGCCACTGCAGAAATAGCCATTCAGCAGCATAAAAGATACTTTCACCATAGCGTCCTTCCGTGGAAGCTATTACTGGGTTTAAATTGTCTTTTAGTGGAGCTCTGAAGGTTACAGAAGTTCCTGTACACACAGAGCTTAAATAGTGCACAATGCAGAGAAAATGGTCCCTGTTTATTGATTTAATCAGCTTTGGCTCATAACCATTAGGCTGGTGGTTCACGTTTCAGTGTCTGCTGTAGCTTACAGTAAAGAGCCAGAGTTATTTATTCAAACACGAACCCAATGCTGAGTGCCTAGGCTTGTGAGGAAGAACATCAAAACAAAGGCAGGCTATTAGGTTTTCATTTTAGTTCACTTAAATCAATGTTATGGCTGAATGGGAGCATACTAGAGGTCAAGAGAAAACTGTGAGAACACTAGACATGGGGGCAGAAGGAGCAGCAGATCAAGGGCACCTTGGGCTACAGGGTGAGTTCAAGGCTGCTGTGGGCTTCATACCTGTCTCAACACCCCTCCCCTGAACAGAGAGGAAGGGAAGAAACGCGGAGAGAAACATTCGTCACTCACGATTTCAGAGCACAGCCTCCCGAATTCTTCCAAGAAGTGCTCTGTGGTCATCTCTCCCTTTATAAACCTTATCCAAGGCCCACGGTCACCACCTCTGATGAAAGCCTTCATTATAGTTCCAGAAGGGACACGATTCTGCACCTCCCATCCTGAAGGATACAACACAAACAGGATCATGGCTGGGGTTTGCGGAGCTCGGGAGTGACAGCCACAAGTCCTGTGGTATCGCTGTGGTGGCTGTGTGTACTCCCGGGAAATCTGTATTCTCACTCTGAGGAGAGACGAACGCAGACGGGGAGCAGGGCTACTGAGGGTCCAGTCTCATCCTCTCTTGGGTTGCCCACAGAGGCCAGGAGAGGACCTCAGCACCCCTGAAGCTGGAGTTCCAGGCGGTTCTGAGCCGTGGGGCAGGGAACCAAACTCAGTTCCTCTGCAAGAGCAGTGGGCGAGCTTAGCCATCAGCCATCTCTCCAGCCCAGAGCTTCTGTTTGGAAGCACTTTTTTTGTGAGAAAGGGGAACCTGTGTCTTGAGACTATTTGGTATAAAGAGAAAAGCAGCCAAGTTATCCAGAAGGACCGCTGTTAAGGTGGCGGACACATGCAGGGAACAGCAAGGCCTCAAAAGCAAGGCTTCCTCACTCAGCCTCCCAGTACTCTGAAGGGCACAGCCTTGCTGCTCATCCCAGAGCGGGCAAGCCTGGATGGAAACTGGCACCCCCGTGTACTGCTCTAGGGTGTAAACCAGGACAGTCTTTGTGGAAAGCAATCTTCACTGTGTGTTTGATGTCATAATTTCATTTCCAGGAATTTCTTCCAGAACGAGCAGGGTTGACCAGAACAAGGATAAAAAAAATGCAAATTCTGGTTTTGTTGAAATGCTACCTGATACTGAGTTGAGCAAACAGAACCTTTAAATGAAAGGAAAAGATATGGAGGCACACGCCTTTAATCCCAGCACTCGGGAGGCAGAGGCAGGCAGATTTCTGAGTTCAAGGCCAGCCTGGTCTACAGAGTGAGTTCCAGGACAGCCAGGGCTACACAGAGAAACCCTGTCTCGAAAAACAAAAAAAAAAAAACAAAACAAAAAAAAATTTCTAAATAAAACCAAAGGGTGGGGGCTGGAGAGATGGATTAGTAAGTAGGAGGGTTTACTGCTCTTGAATGGACCCAACTTCAGCTTCCACAGGCACCTGCACACCATCAACTCAGGCAGGCACACACAAATGCACATAAATCACAATAATGAATAAATCTCCAAAACCAGCAGAGATAATATAACCAACAAAGGGCTCCTGCTACAATTCAGCGAGAAACAGGAGAACCTCGCGGACATACAGACATACAGACATACAGAAAGAGGCAGCCAGAGGACGAGAAACGTCACAACTAGGCAGCACCTAGCACAGTTGCACTCACAGGTCACTTAGCAGTACCAGGTGGACTGTGCCCTGAGCCACAGCCCTAGCTGGGGTTTCTTTTCTCTTTTCACTCAGCTGGCAGGAGTTAGTTAACTTATAAAGCTTAGAAATGATAAACTAGGGACTTGTGTTGGGTAGGGTTTTGTTTTTCGGTTTTTGTGTTTTTTTTTTCAATTTGGAGTTAGTTAACTTATAAAGCTTAGAAATGATAAACTAGGGACTTGTGTTGGGTAGGGTTTTTTTTTCGTTTTTTGTTTTGTTTTGTTTTGTTTTGTTTTTTTTCCCTTGTTCCGGTCAACCCTGCTCGCTCTGCTCGACCCCGCTCGCTCCGGCCAGCCCCACTTGCTCCTGGCCGCCCCCGTATGGGCCCCCCCCGCCCCCCCGCTTGTTCCAGCCAGCCCCGCTCGCTCCGATCGGCTCCGCTTGCTCCGGTTTGGCCCTGCTCGTTCCGGCCGTCCCCATTCGGCCCCACTCGCTCCGGCCCTGCTGCTCCGGCGTCCCCACTTTCTCCGGCCATCCCCGTTCGGCTCCGCTCGCTCCGGACAGCCTGGCTTGCTCTGGTTGGTCTCTCTGGTCCAAGGATTCATTTCTTATTATTCTTCATAAGTACGCTGTAGCTGACTTCAGACGCACCAGAGGAGGGCGTCAGATCTTGTTACGGGTGGTTGTAAGCCACCATGTGGTTGCTGGGATTTGAACTCATCACCTTTGGAAGAGCAGTCGGGTGCTCTAACCCGCTGAGCCATCTCACCAGCCCC